>LNAC01000661.1:0-50052 GCA_002007465.1 Ailurus styani | reverse complement strand
GTAGGCAGAGAGAGAGAGGGGGAAGCAGGCTCCCTGCCAAGCAGAGAGCCCGATGCGGGCCTCGATCCCAGGACCCTGAGATCATGACCTGGGCCGAAAGCAGAGGCTTTAACCCACTGAGCCACCCAGGCGCCCTGCTCTCCCTCCTTGTGCACTCATGCCCTCTCTCTCTCTCTCTCTCTCTCTCTCTCTCTCTCTCTCTCTCTCTCTCTCTGTCAAATAAATAAATAAAATCTAAAAAAAAAAAAGAAAAAAGAAAGGAAAGTGCTCAACCTCAATAGTCACCAGGAAAACACCAACTAAAATGATAATGTGATGTCATTTTACACCTGCTGAAGGAGCTCAAAGGAAAACACCAAATATTGTCAGGGTTCAGAACAACTACAACTCCCACATACTTCTGGTGCGGGTGTAAATTTGCAAGACCATTTTTGAAAACTGAACATAAACCCAATCAAACCTGAACATATGTTTACTCTACAATCTAATAATTCTACTCGAAGGTAGAGATATAACAAAAAAGAATACTTATTACATTCAATGCAATCTCAAGCAAAATCCCAGAAGACTGGGATTTTGTGGATATCATGAGCTGATTCTAAAGTTTATATGGAGAGGCAAAAGACCTAGAATAGGCAACATAATGTTTCAAGAGAACAAAATTGGAAGACTGACACTACCAGATTCAAGAGTTAGCATAAGTAACTACTAACTATAGTTAGTAATCAAAAACGTATGGTATTGGTAAAAGAATAAACAAATGGAAAAATGATAAAGAATGGAGAACTCAGAAACAGACTCACACAAATATAGTCAACTGTTCTTTGAAAAAGTAGCAAAGGCAATTCAGCATAGAAAGGACTGTTTTTCCAACAAACCGTGTCAGGGGCCGGGCGGAGGGGAGAATCTAAACACAGACCTTAAACCCGTCACAAAAGTGAACTCAAAATGGATCATACACCTAAATGTAAAATGCAAAACTATAAAACTCCTAGAAGATAACATAGGAGAGGATCTAGATGACCTTGGGTTTGGCAACGACTTTTCATTCATTTTAGATATAACATCAAAAGCATAATCTATGAAAACAATTGGTAAGTTGAATCTTTCATTAAAATTAAAATCTTCTGCTCTGTCAAAGACACTGTCAAGAGGATGAGAAAACAAGCTATAAACTTAGAGAAAATAACTGCAAAATACATATCCAATCCCAACTGATATCCAAAATATACAAAGAACTCAACAATAAGAAAACAAAAACCCCAATTTTAAAATGGGCAAAAGATCTTAACAGACACCTTACCAAAGCTATAATAACATAATATTAATGTAACATAATATATAACATATATATTTATATAATATATTATATAAAATATAACATAATATATAATAACAAACATAAAAAGATAATCAATATCAAAAGTCAGTAAGGAAATGCAAATGAAAAAATATACGATGTCACCGCACACTATCAGAATGGCTAAAATTGAAACCACTGACAACGCCAAAGGCTGATGAGCATGTGAAACAACCAGAACTCTCACTCGTTGGAAAATGGTGGGAATGCAAAATGGAACGGCCACTTGGAAGACAGTTTGGAGATTTCTCATAAAACTAAACATGCTGTACTATACATTCTAATTGCTCCCCTTGGTATTTACCCAAAAGGACCGAAAACTTCTGTCCACACAAAAGCCTGCACACAGATGTTTACAGCAGATTTATTCACAATTGCCGAAACTTGGAAGCCATCAAGATGTCCTTCCACGAGTGAATGGGTAAACAAACTGTGATATATCCCCACAGTGGAATATCATTCGGCAGTGGAAAGAGAAAAGCTATCAAGCCATGAAAAGACATGAGGGAACCTGAAACACATATTACTAGGTGAGAGAAGCCAGTCTAAAAGGCTACATGCTGTATGACTCCAGCTCTATGATATTTTGGGAAAGGCAATACTATAGAGACAATAAAAAGGTTGGTGGCTGCCAGGAGTTAGGAGGGAAGGAGGGATGAACAGGCAGAGCAAAGGGGATTTTTTAAGGTGTTGAAACTATGCTGTATGATCCTACAAGGGTAGATACATGTCATTATACATTTGTTAAATCCCATAGAGTGTACAGCACCAGGAGTGAACCCTAATGTAAACTAAGGACTTTGGTTGATAAGGATGATGTGTAATGTAGGTTCACTAATTGTAACAAATGTATCCCTCTGCCCAAGATGTTGATAGTGGGGGGGGGGCGATGTGTGTTGGGGGCCAAGGAGTATATGAGATTCTCTACACTTTCTGCTCAACTTTGCTGTAAATCAGTAACTGCCATAAAAAATAAAGTCAATCAGAAAATTGTTTAAGTAGATCAACCTGTAAAATTTCATTTGTTTAAATCATCATAGAACAGCATCCTTACTCTAAGATTGGCTTGGAGAATCATCCTAAATTAGTGCTATCCTCATGCAAACCTCCAAAAAGACACCATGAAATGCAACTTGATGTGAGTGACAAATGGGAAAAGATAGAACCTCCTGTCCAGGCTGTATTTAAGACAAACAATGAATGACCAAAAAATGACAATCTGGAATGCTAAAAAGGGAAATAATTTTGTTAAGGAAAACCTGGGGCAGAGTAGCTGATTTGAGAGCAAGAACTGTTGCTATGTGATCTTGCTACTCAGTTCTCATTCATTTCAAAATTTCTTACCCTTTTGTCTTTTTTTCTCTCTCTCTGCAAGATGTTTACAAGCATTCCAGTGGCAACAAAGAGTTCCTTAAATAATCCACGTGGAATGCACTTGTACCATCTTGAGACTATCCCATTGTCATGGGTACCCATCTGCTCTGCCTCTGGAAAGACAAACACCATTCATGCAGGAGGCCCAGGCTCAGTAAGTTCCAAAAAGGAACACCCACATACCTGAAGCTATCAAAGGAAGAAATGCAGAGACGGGGCACCATGGGCCACCAAAGCATAGATTTGAGGTTTTTTGGTTTTTTTTATGTTTTGCTTTGTTTTTAGATTTGAGCTGTGAGTCTACTACTCACTTCGCTGGCATTTCCTGAAGTTAGCCCTCTGAGTAAATGGTGAGTGACTAGTGCCTGAGAAGAGGTAGCCACATGTTGCACATGCCTGGTGGCCTCCAAAGACTCGGTAAACATTGTTAACTGAGAGACTAGAGGAGTGTCCTTTCTACTTGGAGTTACTTTTTTTTTTTTAAGATTTTATTTATTTGAGAGAGAGAGAGAGAGCATGTGTACAAGCAGGGAGGAGGGGCAGAGGGAGAGGGAGAAGCAGACTCCCCACTGAGCAGGGAGCCTGATGCAGGACTCAATCCTAGGCCTCTGAGATCACGACCTGACTCAACCCACTGAGCCACCCAGGTGCCCCTGGAGTTACTTTTTAAAAACAAAAAAATATAATTCTAGAGTCAACCTGCCAAGCATGGATACTTTTGATATGTTTTTAAAAGTTATTTATGATTTAAAGCTAATTTTAACACAAGACTTGTCCATATAACCAATTTCCTCTGCTCTCCTGTTATTTCCAAATCTTGGGCTATGGCTGTGACCAAATTTCTAAGAGACTCTGGCCCCACCCTGTTAACTAACTTAATATTTAAGCAGATGTATAACGGTTTTATTTTTTAAAATTTTTTTAAGATTTATTTATTTATTCGACACAGAGAGAGAGATCACAAGTAGGCAGAGAGGTAGACGGGGGTGGGGGGGTGGGAAGCAGGCTCCTCGCCAAGCAGGGAGCCCAATGCGGGGCTCGATCCCAGGACCCCGAGATCATGACCTGAGCCAAAGGCAGAGGCTTTAACCCACTGAACCACCCAGGCGCCCCTGTATAATGTTTTTTTTTTTAAGATTTTATTTATTCATTTGACACAGAGAGAGAGATTACAAGTAGGCAGAGAGGCAGGCAGAGAGAGAGGAGAGAGGAAGAAGCAGGTTCCCCGCTGAGCAGAGAGCCCGATGTGGGCCTCAAACCCGGGACCCTGGGACCATGACCTGAGCCGAAGGCAGTGGCCTTAACCCACTGAGCCACCCAGGCGCCCTGTATAATGCTTTTAAAAGAAAGTGCTTTCCTCAAACACACAGAGAAAAGAAATGTTTGATCTTATTTATCTGGGCTCTGGCTCCTGTGGTCAGGTCAGCCAAGGGGGCTAGGGCAGAGAGGTAGGCTTCCCATTTACAGGACAATTCTGTTTGAATCATGGGCAAACCACCCAAGTATGCCCCCATGGGCCACGAGGCTGGCACAGCAGAGGTCCTGCTGGCTCCAACATTGACAGGCTGGTGGTAGATAGTTATAGAGGGTTACAGTCTTATTAACAGGCTGAAAGATGTAAGGCCCATGTCATGGATTTACTCTGACCCCGTGTCTCAGTGACTTCCACACACTCTTTCTGTGTCATAGCCCCACCTGATTCTCTGCCCTCCGGTGCTGGGTGATCAATTAAAGCAATTAGCAGAGCATCTGATGCACTGAGAAGGTCATGGTGAATGTACTCAGATGGAAACCCCATCAGTCATGACAGTGCCCTCCCACCCTTTGCTGGAGGACCTGTGATTCACCCCTTGGAGGGAAGGTGCCCAGCCTGGGAGTTCCCGGGATCGCTCCTTGGAAGCTTGTGTTTCCCATTGAGCAGAAAACAGGTGGTTGTATCCTGCTGCCCCGGGGCTCCCCAGCCCCACCTGGCACACAGGCAAGGGTTTCCCTTCGTTAGAAGAGGAGGCCCGTGCTTCACCAACACATTAATGCTACTACACGAGTCCTTGCTTGGCGGGCCCCACTTCTCCCCTTAACGTGAGTGGTGTACAAACAGGGATGTCAGGGAGCCGGCCAGGGAGTCTTCATTTGAAGAGATACAGAGCAGGCGGTATTCCTTCTCAGCCCTCTCCGTAGTAGAGCAGTCTTACCCACAGGTCAGGGATTTCTTCTGGAATCCCTCTGGGCTGAGGATGACTCAGCAGTGCCCCCCAAACAGGCTCACTGAGAAGCTGCAGGACTTCCTTAAAAGGCCAAACGCTAAGCTCCCCAGAATGGTGGCCCCTTCCTTAGGTAGAGACAGCTAGTTGCTGTCCTATACCCATTCTTTAGTTCTTCCTTAGTGACGGAATTCAGGTATCACGAGGGCTGTCAATGCCCCCAGAGAAAAGACTACATTTCCCAGCTTTCTCTGCAGCTGCGTGACCCTGTGACTGATGAGATATACGTGCATGTGTTGGGTTGGACATCTAGGAAGACGAATTAATGAAAGCTAGGCCATATAGGATGCTTCTTTCCACTGCCTGGAACTTAGATGGCTGGTGCTTTGGCAGCCATCCTGGACCATGAGGATGAGAGCTACACACCCAAGAAAACCTGAGTGGGAAGGATAGAAGTTCCCACATACCCTTTTATCCTCCCCCACCAAACACACACACACAGTTTCCCCTATAATTAACATCTCACATTCATGTAGTACATTTGTTACAATTGGTGGACCAATATTGAGGCATTATTATTAACTGAGTCCAGTATGGGGTCACTATGTTGTACATACTATAGGTCTTGACAGTGATAAAAACAGGTATCCACTAGTATTATATGAAACAGAAGAGTTTCCCAGCCCTAAAACTGTCCTGTACTCCACCTGTTCATCCCTCCCTCCTTTCCCTGAAATTCCTGGCAACCACAGAACTTTTTACTGCCTCCACAGTTTTGCCTTTTCCAGAATGCCATATGCTTGGAAGCACATCGCATGCAGCCTTTCCAGATTGGTCTCTTTCACTTAGCAGCGTGCATGCAAGTTTTCTCCATGTCTTTTTGTGGCTTGAGAGCTTGTCTCTTTTGGATTGCTGAATAATATTCTACAGTCTGGATGTACCACGTTTTAATTTTAGGCCCTTCTTAATTTTATGCATTCACCTATTGAAG
Source organism: Ailurus styani (assembly GCA_002007465.1). Lineage (NCBI taxonomy): Eukaryota > Metazoa > Chordata > Mammalia > Carnivora > Ailuridae > Ailurus > Ailurus styani. The sequence goes on along the minus strand of LNAC01000661.1, from coordinate 44,126 downwards.
GATATCTGGGTTGTACCTGCATCTCTAGACTGCTGGCTTATTCTGCAGATTTTGGCCTGTCCCCTCGCTCCCACGGATTCATCTCTCCTACAGGGTGAGGAGGGGTGGATGCGAAGGGGTGCTGGTATCTTTACAGTCCTACAGAGGCAGGTGCTAGGAGATGAGGCAGTAGGGAGAGTATGCGCGTGCATGCATGTGCACATGTGCGCGCGCACGCACACATATACACACACTTGTGGTTTCCTATTTCTGCGGTTGGGGAGCCGCTGGCTTCGGTATCTGCCAGCTGTTCGTGTTGCCCTTCCACATGATTTCCAACGTTGCAGGCTCAAACCTTTCTCTCCCGCAATCCCTGGCCTTCATTGCGATGAGACAATACTTAGCAAAGAAGGGGCATTGGCACTGATTACAATCCATTTTTCTTATCTGCTAGGTTTGGAGCACATTTTGTGTAATATTTTATCTTACATGTTTTTGCTGCTATTTTCCCAGTCATGATTAGCGCCATTGTAATTCTTCCTTTGTGAAAATCAGTAGCCTAACAGGGACATTCTGCTTCACGAATAGGACTAAGTCATATTCGCGACTGTGTTCCTCTCTAGAAGAAAGACAACGGTACGATCATTCCCATCTCATTTTAAAAAATACAATTTCTGCTACATACCCCCCACTCCCAGAGATTAATACTTCTAACAGCTTTTTTTTTTAAGATTTTATTTATTTATTGGTCAGAGAGAGAGAGCACAAACACGGGGAACAGCAGACAGAGGAAGAAGCAGGCTCCCCACTGAGCAAGGAGCCCAAAGCAGGACTGGATCCCAGGACCCAGGGATCGTGACCTGAGTCCAGGGCAGATAAAGCTTAATGGACTGAGCCACAGGTGTCCCTGTAACAGCTTTATATTGGAGGCTTTCTGAGGATTCCACTACCAATAAGATGGCAACTCAGAACTAGAAAAAGATACGCGTATCTTTAGGTCCACAGTAAGTCTTCAAACTTCTCAGAGAAGATTTATGCAAATCAACCTCATAAAGAAAAAATTTTCCAACTATCCTTCAGAAATTTTCTGATTTGAAGCCAGAATGATCACTTCTGTTTTATTCACTATCGTTTTGCTATTTTAAGTCCTTTTACTGTAAATAGCAGTAAGTATCCAATAGAAATTCCCAAGTACTTCAGTGTTATAAAGGAAAGCCACAGAAACCAGGACTTTTTCTCATTGAAAGCTTTTAAATTCAATTAAATGGAGTCACTAAAAAAAGAAGGAAAAACCCTCTTTTAATAAAAAAAATCAGTTTTGAGTTGATATGAAAAGTTAGTATCAAATACAAAGTAACATCTGACTAGCAGAGGTTTGTCGTTCAAAAAACTTCCAAAAACACAAACAGACCCAGGTACCAAGATGTAGCAATAGCTCCGGGTGCCAAACAAGTCAATCATTTCATGCCAGAAGAACCACTCAGGTCCCATTCTCAGCCTAATAATTTCTTTTCAAAACACCTCTTTAAAAACACCTTTAGAAACGGGGTGTCTGGGTAGCTCGGTCTGTTAAGTAACTGACTCTTGGTTTCGGCTGAGGTCACGATCTCAGGGTCATGGGAGTCTGCTTCCCTTCTCCCTCTCCTTCTGCCCCTCCTCCTGCTTGCAGACACACATACTCTTTCTCTCTCTCAAATAAATAAATATATCTTAAAAAAAAAAAACACCTTTAGAAAGAATGGCATTTTCCAAGTTCATGGTTTATTTCAAGTGGCCACTCAGAAGGGTAGAAAAGGTTGTACCAGAATTGGTACAAGAATTGTAAGTCTTGTGACACAGGGCTGCTGTAACTTCTCTGTCTTTTTTTTAGATTTTATTTATTTATTTGACAGAGAGAGACACAGTGAGAGAGGAAACACCAGCAGGGGGAGTGGGAGAGGGAGAAGCAGGCTTTCCCACAGAGCAGAGCCCAATGCGAGACTCCCAGGACCCTGGGATCATGACCTGAGCTGAAGGCAGACGCTTAACTGAGCCACCCAGGCACCCAGCTTCTCTGTCTTTGATCACATTTGTTAGTCCCTTCTTTTACATCTTCTATGTTGTGATGGCAAATTTTGTGTGTCAACTTGGCTGGACTATGGTACCTCGTTGTTATCTCAAACACTAGTCCAGACGTTCCTGTGAAAGTGTATTGTTTTTGTTTTTTGAATAATCTGTGTGAATGCAAACAAAAGTGTATCTTTAGGTGTGGTTAGTATTTAAATCAGTAGACTATCCTTCATCATGTGGGTGGGCCTCGTCTAATCAGTTGAAGGTCTTAAGAGGAAAACTGAGGATCCCCAAAGAAGAAAAAAATTGTCCTCAAGACTGCAGTATGGAAACTCTCCCTGAGTTTCCAGCCTTATGACTCAAGGCTAAACCCAACTCTTACCTGAATCTCTAGACTGCTGGTTTGCCCTACAGATTTTGGACTTGCACTTAAAGGTCACCACAATCACATGAGCCAATTCCTTAAAATAAATCTCATTCTCCTTCTCTCTCTCTTTCACACACACACACACATTATATATACATTCTGTGCATATATACAATATCTATAATGCATGCATGTATATATATAATATATATGTGTGTGTATCTTTTATTGGTTGTGTTTCTCTAGAGAACTCTGACTGATACATGTTTTATGTCATTCTTAGAAAGACCTTTCTCATTCCGAAATTATTAAAACAATTTTCTGTCTACTCGACCTCTGAAACTAATAATACACCCTATGTTAGTTAATTGAATTTAAATAAAGTTAAAAAACAAAAACAAAAAATAATTTTCTGTCATTTCTTTTCACCCTTTTAATGGTTTCTTTTTTAATGTTTAATGTTTTACCCATTTTTTTTTTTATTTTGGTGTAAGATATGACTAAGGATAGAACTTTATTTTATTCCCAGATAAGGAAGTGACATTTTGATTTGTAAATCTAGCATAAATATAAAGTAACAAGACTGTTTTTATCATGCACTTTATAAACTGGCTCAGAGAGCAACTATAAAAGAAAAGGTTTAAAACACTTCAGAGAATTCAAGCATCTTTGGTAAAAAATGTATTATTTTTTGGGAACTACTCTTGAAGATCAAAACTCACTCAGATATAGGAGTCCTGAAGTGTTTACTTAAAAAAAAGGAAGCCAATAACTCAAGAGTAATGCCTTCTACATCAAACTATATTACCAGAATTAAATTACTTGAGGGGTTCCTGCCACAGGCATTGATTTGGGGCTGAGGCATGTATTTTTCCCACAAGCCTTAATATCACTGCATGCCTTGTGACTTTGGTTTTGCTCCAGAACAGTGACACTCTGACTCAAAGCACCAGGGAACTCACACACAATATTTCATTCTGCCCTTTATTGAATCCTAACATGCACTGTGAAATGCCCTTTAGCAAAAGACAACTTGTAATCCAATGGGAAGAATATTTATTGGGTCAAAGTCCTCAAGGTACTGATTCAAGGGGTATGACTATTCCTTGGGTGAATTTAATTTGTTCAAAAGGTGGTTTGAACATTGTAAACACTTGAACATTCGGGAACTGCTCTCCCACCAAGGTAAAAAGAAGAACCCAATTCTATAACTATGCAAAAAGATACTGCTCACAGGGTTTACAATAAGATGTTTGGTTTGAATTCAAAGTCAAAAGTTAGTCCCAACAAGTGCATTCTTCTCACTAAACTATTTGACATTGTCATATGAATCTATATTTTAGTAGGGAAAAAAAGACTCAAATCAAGCATGATCTGAATGCAATACATTTGAAATAACTGGAAACTAGTACAAGCAGTTAAGGAACATACTCTTAAACCACCACCCCTACTCTAGGTCTAAAATGGTACAAAACTTGCAACATTTAAAACAGTACATGAAGAAAGGTGCAAACATCACAAAAACTAGAATTGGGGGCATTTCTATGGTAATGGGACTTAAACACAATCGCATCAGGCAGGTGAATTGGTACATAAGTTAACAATTTTGCTCTTCAAAGAAATTAACTAAAGAAAACATCTCTGGAAGGATATATAAGGAACTGGTAAAGGGGGTAGGCTTTAGGGGAGTGGGTCACTGTGGCTAGAGAGTTAGAGTTAGAAGGAAGATTTACCCTTCACTTTGTATCAAAAACAAAAATGCTTTCAAAAGAAATAGGAGGAGCAACTAGCAAACAGCAGCAACAACCAAAAAGAAATGTCGCTGGAGAATGGCTGAATGGCAGTGGACAGGTGAGTCCATTGACCACACCCTATGACTTGGAGCACGAGCCTTCCTTGACTTCCGGGACAGTGAACTCCTCTAGCTCTCCTGCTACCTCTTTGATGTTCCTCCTTGGCCTTGTCGTTGGCTTCTCTTCACCCACCCATTAATTCCCACAGCTCTGCCACCAACCCTGACTCCATCCTTGGTTGTTCTCCCATTGTACATTTCATTCTGGGCAAAGGCATTCACTCCCAAATCTCTCCCCGAGCTTCAAAAAGAGTAATCAAGGGCCCCAATATCTCAGCCCCTGTGCCCTGCAGCTTTCTCAGCCTCAACATGCCCACCTCCAAATGCATCTAAAAAGCAAGTGAAGACTTTTGGGGGCCTCACAGAGGACGCTCTCCATGTGGGTCCTGCGGGGATAGGCTTAAATGACTTCGAAGAGTAAGGGACTAGTCTGTTCAATACTGCATCTCCAGAAGTTTCTAAAGCACTCAATACCTTATCAGATGAAACATTTATTAGGAGGAAGAAAGAGAAGGAAGTGGGGGTGGGTAGGGACCCCAGGAAAGAGAGAACAGAGACAGAAACTATCTTGACTCAAAACCCAGCTATTTATTAAACTTATGATTTTGGGCAAATGACTCAGCCTCCCTGATTCTCAGCCTCGCTGTTCTCATCTGAAAAATAAGGCAGCTACTCGGGATTGTTGAGCGGGTTAAATGAGATAATATATGTAAAATGCTTAGCATAAGGCCTGATGTGTAATGAGTGGCCCATAAATGCTATTGTTATTACTCTTGATGAGGGTCATAGAGCTGGTAAGGACCAAGGGCTTGAAACATGCCTGCTGCTTAGACATCCGAGCCCCTTCTCTCTGCTATCAGCTCCACCTAAAGCCATTTGTTTAATAGAAGCTTTCCTGGCATAACCCACTTTCCCACTCTCCTCATTAAAGCCCCATCCCCAGCCGTACAGAGACCTGTCCCTCTGATGAATGCAAATCTGCTGAGAACAACCAGGAACTACCAGCAAATGTTTCTGTGAGCTCTTCAAAAGAACCTCTTCAACAGATCAGCTGTCTCTGACACACAAAAAGAAGGAGCAGGCAGAACCATTAGGATGCACTCAGCTTGTTCTAAACCTCAAGGAAATCAGCCTGAATCACCATCCTTGTCAACTGAGCCTCTCAGCAGCATCAGAAGATTCTGTTCTCAGCACAGAACCAGATTGTTCATGGAGCAAGAGGAAACAGGAAACTCAGGCCACTCCCTCTCACTGTTGCTGACCATCTGGCCACCGCAGGGGACACTAAGCCACAACCCTAGCAGAAAGGACAGCAGCCCAGGAGTCTGATTCTAGACAGAGAGCCCTCATTCCTTCCCCCATTGCCTTGTGACGCTCTCTCCCCTCTAACAGGTAGAGACGGGTGGTAAGTAGTGACCTTCCTGGTCGGCCTAAGTGCCTGACTACAGACAAAGGCTAATCACAGAAGTAGTATTGCTTGGCAGCTAAGGGAGTAGTCTAGAGCAGGGCAGCCTAGGTTTGAATTCTGAGTCTGCCTCTTCCCATGAAACCTTGGGCAAGTTATTTAACTTCTCTCTACCTCAATCTGCTCATCTGTAAAATGGGGTGATAGTAACAGAACTTAGCTCATAAGGGTGTGAGGTGTGAGTCCATGTAAAGCATTTCTTCCAAGAATGTCTAGCTCTATACAATATATGTGTACACTATATATAAGTATAATTATCATATTATATCACCAGGTAAGCCAATTTAACACTGTTGACAAAACAGCTAATGGCACAAAGTTTGGTGTTTGCCCAAGTCAGCATGGTGTCATGGACAGAGCAGAGGAGTGGTAATGAAAATTATGCTCTGGTCCCCATGCTACCACATTTGATTTATGCAACCTTGGGCAATGCCAGTAATCTTGCTGAGTTTCCTCCTAGAACTGAAAACAGTAGCTTCACTCTGCCTAATTCACAGAGCTCCTTTGATGACTGAGTGAGGTAGTATCCACAAAAAATATTTGGAAGGCCTAGAAAGCTACACCTTTGCCAAGGACAATTACTGATATGAAATTCCTTCTGCTTCTAGAGATCATCCATGAGGGCAGAGGGTCAATGACCCAGAGCCCAGCTCCATCAGTCTAGAGGCTCCCCCACCCCAAGCCCAGGGAAGAACACACGTTAGGATGATGAAACAAGCTAGTCAAGACTATGGATGGCAGAGAGCATTTAATCAGCTGACAATCTAGGAGCTAGGGAGTCAGGCATTGATCATTTTCAGCTGAATAAAGGTAAAAGCAAATACAAAAAGTTATAAGAAAACCATATGACCATTATTAAAAGTTTAATGGCAAAATGTTACATACAGATCCTTTCTTTCAAAACACAAGCAGTCCTTTGGGCTGAACATAAGCATCCTTCCCATAAGTGTGTAGACATGTCCTCCTCTCCATCCCTTCGTTCTTTCATTGAATATTTACTCAATAATTGCTCTAGTCTGGGTGCTGTGTTAGGAGTATGTCAGTGAATAAAGATTCTTTTTTTTTTTTTTAAGTAGGTTCCATGCCCAGTGTGAAGCCCAACACAAGGCCTGAACTCATGACCCTGAGATCAAGAGCTGAGCTGAGATCAAGAGTTGGACACTTTAACTGACTGAGCCACCCAGAGGCCCCAGGAAAGAATCTATAGGGCAAACAGACAATAAGCAACAGGCATAATCAGTGAGTGAATTATATAGCCTGTTAGAAGGCAAAAATGTTATAAAAGAATAAGACAGAAGTTGGGGTATCAGGAATGTCAGGGAAGAAGGTTATGCTGGTAAATAAGAGTACTTACTTATCTCACTGAGAAGGTGACTTTTGAGAGTTAACCAGAGAGACTGCCAGGAAGAACATTCGGGCGATCGGAACAGCTAAGGCAAAGGCCCTGAGGTGAGAATTTGTCTGGCATGTGCCAGGAATGGCAAGGAGGACATGGAGATGCATGGAGAGGAGAGTGGCAGGAGAGAAAGTCAGAAAGGTGGCCCAGCCAGGCTCTCTCTACAAGATGACACCTCAAGGTTGTGTCATCACAACCTTGGGGAGCTGAAGCCCATGGTCTTCGGCCTGGATGGACTCTGATTAATGGCTCCAGCAGACTATACCTCTGGGCTGCTGAAAGAGCAAACAGTGTGAGCTCACCCATATTCATAACGTCCCACTCAGTCAAGTCCGTCAGCACAGGCACCCCTTGACATTTCGCATGGATCAGAGATTGGTATGTGTCCTCCATTGGCCTAATCAGACTAAGAAAAAATATATTCCATGGTATAGTAAAGATGTTCACACTTTCTTGATTGACATGAAGCCCCAATAGCCTTGGGCTGTCATCCTCTTGCCACCAAGAGGAGAACCAGCCCTGGAATGAAGTTCATACTGAGGAGAGAATAAAGAAATGGCAGGACCCTCTGAGCTTACTATTATGTGAGTTGGCGAGGGTTTCCATGGCCAAAGGCAGCTGGAATTAAGTTTCTAGCTAAATGCATGCTAATTGATACAAGGAGAGCGTCATAAATTCTAGTGCTGGAAGAAATTGTAGAGGTCATCTAACCCAACATCCTCATTTTGTGGGGGAGGACACAGAGTTTAGCCAGGCTGAGTGCTCTGTCCACAGAAATGCAATGACTGAACATCAGCCCTCTTCACTGCTCTGCTGGAGCTACGACATGAATGAAGGTGGAATTCTTTTCATTGCTTCTCCAGAGACAGACTCCAGCAAAGGACCATGTCAGTTGGCCACACCCAGGAAGGAGGTAGATTGCCCTACACAACCCAAAGCGCCCAAGGCAATACAGAACATTAGTGGTGAATATTCTACCCATTGTTAATCACTTTTCAGTTGGCCAACTAGAATTTACCCAGCTCCCACACTGAGCCTCACCGTCCAGGACAAGCATAGATAGGGTGTTACAAAGAAGCGTATTATTTCCTGGTCTCTACAGGTGTAGAAACTGAGTTTGTATAACCCTTCACAGCTAGTGAGATGTTTTCACACACATGAAGTCTTCCTGATTATGATCTTCAGGCAGAGGATGATGGAATGCTGTCTTATTGAGAAGATCATCATGTATGTGATTCTCCACCATAGACCTATTAGGGGGGCATTAGTTGGCTTGGGCTGCCATAACAGAGCACCATGGATTGGAAGGCTTAAATAACAGAGATTTATTTTTTCATAATTTTGGAGGCTAGAAGTCTGAGATCAAGGTGTTGGCTGGGTTAGTGTCTTCTGAGGCCTCTCCCTTTGGTTTGTAGATGGCCATTTTCTCCCTATATCCTCACATGACTCTTCCTCTGTGAATGTTCCTGTCCAAATTTCCTCTTCTTGCAAGGAAACCAGTCAGATAGGATTAGGACCCACTCACATGACCTCATTTAACTTAATTACCTCTTTAAAGACTTTATCTTTAAATACAGTCATATTCTGAGGTACGGGGGGTTAAGGCTTCAACATATGAATCTGGTGGAGACCCAATTCAGTCCATAACAGGCATCATTTTTTTTTAAAAGATTTTATTTATTTACTTGAGAGAGGGAAAGAGTTTGTGCACACATGCATGAGTGGGTGAGGGGCAGCGGGAGAGGGAGAAGTAGGCTCCCCACTGAGAAGGAAGCCCTATGAAGGGCTCTATCCCAAGACCCCAGGATCATGACCTGAGCCTAAGGTAGGTGCTTAATCGACTGAGCCACCCAGGAGCCCCTAGAAGGCATCATTTCTGAAGAACCTGACTATCCCACTATAAGTGCCCAGAACAATTGTCTACAGCTACAGAAACTTAGCACAATCCTGGACATAACACAGCTTCATAACGCAGCTTCTCTGAGCCATCCAAATCGATGTGGTGCCTGTGGTAGGGGACTGGGGAGTGGGAGGTGTGCATGACTGCCAGTGACATTGACCATGAAAGGTGGGGTCTTAATGGATCTGAGAAGTTTGGTTTTGCCCTTTGCCACAGTCACGTGATACTCAGGCTCTCAACACTCTTCAGGAAGAATTTATAAAAGGAATATTTACAAACATCATATTTCTGACTCCCTAACAAACTCAGTGTCGACAAGACCACATCCTTGTCAGCATAAAACAGAAGAATCAGGGCCAAGCAGCCTCGTACAGCAAATCTGTCTCCAGCTTCCTAGCACAAATAGAATAAGAGCATGTAGAATTAATTTAGCCTAACACCTGACAACCATCAGCATACTATGGACTGGATATCCCCCAAGACCACTTGCACTTTAATCTTCTGTCACTCTAATCAGTGTCTCCAAGCAACAGAGGCAATGAACATTTTGTTCTTCCCTTCACTTACTCACTCAACACATATTGATCAAGCATCTGCCACGTGCTTGGTGCTCAGGGTGGAGGGGTAAAGAGGTCTGAGGAGGGTCCATGGAGGAAGTGGCATTTGAGTTTGCCCTTGCAAACAGGATAAGATCTGGATGAGCAGAAGGGATTCCAGGGGGAAGGAACACATGCATTGATGCTGGGAAACAGGAAAGACGATATTTAGGGTCGATGAGTAGACATGGTCTCATAGGAATCGAGGGAAGTTTGTGTCAGGGAAGCATGGGCTGCAAGTCTAGATGGGTGGGTAAGATCTGATTGTGCCTGAGAGAGGGTACCCCACCTCACCATCTACCCTTTACTTCCCACAGGCTTGTAGTCAACCTACAGAGATCAAGGGAAAGGGGTGGGAAAATGGGAGGCAGGCAGGTCCTTCTTGCTTCCGGGAAAGAGTGGAGAGAGGAAGGAAGTGATGACAATAAAAGCTGCTCCAACTATAAAAAGCCAAGTAGTCTGCCAGTTGAAATGTACAATGCCTGGATTCCGACCATTCTAGTGGGTATTCAGATTTGCATGGCAGTGTGGGAAAAGTGACTTGACCGCCTATCTTTGAGCATCTAAATCTCTCACCGGTTGAATGATCTTGTCCCTGTACCATTCGCAGGATGGTATACAAGTTCATGCAGATACTTCCTTTCAAAGCACAGATGGGTGGCGGCCAAGAGAAGCTTACACTTGGATTGGCCTCTTAGATGGCAGTTAGTTTCCATTGCAACCTAGCCCACCTCAAGTATCCCTAGAACAGAATCATGGGTGGACATGTTGGCTTCCTGATGTATGCTGGGGGGTGGGACAATGAAGAGAGGGGTCTCTGGCCTGCAGAATAGTCCCTTCTGTGGGGAATTTGAGAGGACCGATGGGGCTCCCGGGCAGCCTGTCCTAACTCTTTAGTGCAGGTCATTCAAGGATGCAAGGGCTTCCTGTCCAAAACTGTCAATCAGGCAGCTCCTTCTTGCTTGTTTGTCGGATCCAGTTTTCAGTGCACCCAAGATACACTCACAGGAAACTTGTACAATGTTTTTGTTTCCCTTCTGGCATATGAAAAACAAATCGAAACAAAACAAAAAAGGAGTGGTCTGATTTGTGCCAAAGTGAGACACTACCGTGTTGGAAAGATCCGATGATGCTGTTCAGGTAAGTTTTGTTAAAAATCCAAAATGCTACTTGAAGTAGATTACTTTCTAAAAAAAAAATGCCTTCTTCAGTAAACACTGGGCTTGGGAAGAAAGGAATCTAAGAATATTAGAGCTAGAGTAAGGGAGGCTAAGACATAATAATTGAATACATTATGTGACTGGGTCTTCCACTAGACAGAAACAAAATGCCATTGAAAACGTTACTAGATACTAGACCCTTATCAAAACCACAGTGAGAAACCACTTCACACCCACTAGGGTGACTCTAACCAAGGATGATCCCATGTGCTGGCAAGGATGGGGATAAAATGGAGCCCTCACACATTGCTGGTGCAGATGTAAAATGGCGCCCCTGCTCTGGAGAGCAGTCTGGCAGATCCTCAGAGGGTTAAACAGAGGTACCGTGTACCTCTGGCACTCCTAGGTATATACCCAAGAGGAAAGAAAACATATGTCCAGACAAAAACATATACATGTATGTTCATAGCAGCATACTCATAACAGCCTGAAGTAGAAACAATCCACAGGCCCATTAACTGGAAGACACATAAATAAAACGTGGTACATCCAGGTAACATTAAAAAGAAATGAGCTAACAGGCCATGAGAAGACACAGAGGAACCTTAAATGCATATGACTGAGTTAAGGAAGCCAATCTAGAAAAACTACATACTATAGGATTCCAACTCTATGACGTTTGTGAATAAGAAAACTTACAGAGGGGTGCTTGCGTGGTTAAGTTGGTTAAGTGTCTGCCTTCAGCTCGGATCATGATTTCAGGGTCCTGAGATCGAGCCCCATGTCAGGCTTTCTGCTCTGCTCAGTGGGGAGTGTGTTCCTCTCTCTTCATCTCCCTCTGTCCCTCCTTTCGCTCCTGCTCACTTGCTCTCTCCAATAAACAAATAAAATCTTTTAAAAAAAAAAGAAAAGAAAACTTACAGAGACAGTAAAAAGATTAGAGGTTGCCAGGGGTTAACAGAGCAGGAGGGATGGTGTGGAAGTACAGAATTTTTTAGGGCAGTGAAACTATTCTCTTATGATCCCGCATTAATGGATACACATCATTAAGCATTTGTCAAACCGTTTAGACTGCACGACACCAAGAGTGAGCCCCAACATGACCTATGGACTTGAGTGATATACCTCTCCAGGTTTTCAGTTGTAATAAATGTGCCCCTTTGATGCTGGTTGTTGATAGAGGGTGAGGCTGGCCGTATGTGGGGACAGGAGGCTTATGGGAGATGTCTGTACTTTCCAATCAATTTTATGATGAACCTAAAACTTCTCTAGAAATTAAGTCTATTTTTTTTTAAATGGAAGGAGACCCCAGACAGCCTTGAGAAGCTGGAGAAGAAAATGGCTTCTTCCCAGAGCCCCCAAAAGGAACACAGCTCCCCCAACACCTTGATCTGAGCCCAGTGAGGTGATGCAGCAGCTGCGAGGCCACAGTTCTGACCTCCAGAATTGTACCGGAATGCATCTTGTTGCAAAGCTCTGCATCCGGGTGACTTGTTACAGCAGCCACCAGATGCTCATACACCAGCATTGTTCAATAAATGCACCATAGCAGGGCACGTAATGGATGGCAATAGGCGAAGCTGGCTGAAGGACACGAGGGCAGCCTCTACACCATCTTTGCAATACTTCTGTAAATCTAAAATGATCTTTTAAGTTTTTTCTTACAAAGAGGCTAAGAGTTTCCAAAAACCAGCAGGAGAGGTCACTTGTACACAGAACCAATGTGCCCAGGCCCTTGCTGGCTTCTTGCTCCTGGTCCCACCCCACCTCCTCACACAGAGCCAGGACAGAAAAACCAAAGAGGAAGAAAACCACCCATTTCCTGAAGGCACTGCCCCGAAGGGACCCAAACAGCTGATTTTAAACTGCCAGTTTTAAAGAAGAGGCAAGTCATCCATAGCCATGGCCTATAAACCCCGTGCAAGAGAGAAATTTGGTTAATTATCCAAAGGTCCCCCTTCTTGGCAATCTTAGTAGATTATCATAAAATTAAGTGACTTTACAGGAAAAAAATTAATTTTAAATTCTCGGCTAAGACACCTGACCCTCTTCACAAACAAGACCCCCCCCCCAACTCCGGGAGCTGCAGAAGTGCCCGCTCCCCAGGGACGCGTGCCTCCTAAGGCCACTCCTCTCACTGGCCCTGCGTCACCTTCTGAATGGAGGGCATCTTCATAACTCCTCCACTCAACTGCCTGCTCTACCCAGCCCCCTGGGGTGCCCTCGTTGGTAAAGAATGTTTCTTTTTCTCCGGTTTCCCCATGCTAAAAAGGCGGGGTCACCCATCACGCCGCTGTCTCCCTCTCTAAACCTCCGGGCCACCTCTTTCTTGTGGACTCTGCTTTTGAGCCCTCCCGCCACCTCCTGCCCTCTCTCCCTGCTGCCGCCCCATGATTAGGAGAGTGGAGACGGCGCTTTATTTATTTATTTGTTTATTTATTTATTTGAGTAACATAAAATGCGATGTTAGATGCAGGTGCACAACGGAGTGATCGGACAACTCTCTGTGTTATGCTGGGCTCCCCACGAGAGAAGCTCTATCTGTCACCACACAGCGCCATCACAACACCACCGACTGTGTTCCCGGTGCGGTGCCTTTCTTCCCCGGGACTTACTCACTCCACATCCGGAAGCCTCTACCTCTGCTCCCCTTCACCCATTTTGCCCATCCCTCCTCCCCTCTGGCAACCATTGGTGTGTTCTCTGTATTTATGGGTCTGATTCGGCCTTTCGTTTGTTTGTTCGTTTGGATCTTCTTTTTCTTTTCTTTCTTTTTTTTTTAGATTTTACATATGGACAAGCTTCTACTCCAAATGCCTCCTTCTCTCTGAGGCTTATTTGAATCCCTCCCATTGGAAAGACAGGAACCCCCTCACTGGCCATCCACTCTGCTCCCAGAGCCCATGGCTCATCCCTTTCCAGTAGTTTCTGCCTGAGTTTGCCCTGAACTCTGTGAGATGCGCGTCTATCCTGTCTTTATGGAAGTGCGAGTCCCATCAGGGAGACTGTTTAAGCTGCCAGCAGAATGGGTGGGTCACGGCTGATGACAGCCTCTTGGGAAAGTCCTAGTGGAGAGCCCGGGACCCACAGCCAAGGTTGGCTGGGCCTGGATCACGGCTCTGCCTCTCCCAACTGTGCGACCTGGGAAAAGCCTGGCAGCGCTGGTGTGGCTCTGTTTGCACTCTGGGCATGTTAAATAGTACATGCTGTTAATAATGGACTAGTAATACTAATTAGTACCAATGCACTAATAATAATAGTACATGTCACAGGATCCTGGCTGGATAAAATTAGTTAATCCGTGAAAAACTCTTCAGAAGAGTGTTCGGCAGGTGCCAAGTCCTCAATAGGGTTTAGGCATTTTTCTTGGGCAATTCCCTTGGCCGTGTGTCTGGGAATGGACCCAGGAGAATGCATTTTCAGCACACATCTCTAGGTGAGCCTACCACAGGCTGGAACTTTTGGACCACTGATAAAATCCAGGCCTCTGATTTATCACTGAGGAGCTTGAGGGCCAGGGAGAGGCAGTGAGTCACGCAGGCTCGGCGAGGACACACACAAGCCACTGTCTAGTCTACCTCTCTTCATTCAGAGTCTTGAACAAGCCCCGGCAGACCAACTTTTATTGGCTTTCAGAGACGTTCCCCAGCTAGGGGTGCTTTTTATCTCATGGACAGCCCCCAGGTGACCATAGGTACAGAATCAGCCTAGATGAGAAGAGCCTTTCAGGGACAAACTTCCCCTTCCTTCTTCAGCCAGACGTGAAGGAAACTCTTCTCTTCCTTGTCTTCTACTCACCTGTGAAAACCCAGACAATGAATCTATCTTGAGACAGATTTTGTGCCCGTGACCACTAGTTGTCTCCAATATCCATTTTTTGCTCCTTCAAAATAAATGGTAGTAGAATTTTTAGCAGGAAGCAAGCTGCCCAGCGGAAGACGGCATCTCCCAGTCCCAGGATGGAAGGTGGGCAGAGGGGAAGGACTCAACTTTTGGGTCTCCACCTTAAAGGGAAGGAGCCTCCTCTTGTCTCGTTCTTCCCAGTGCCTTTGTGCTCTCTGGCTGCAGAGTGGCTGAGAGCCGTCTTAGAACCTGGAAAGAGGGTGACACCAGGAAAGACAGAGTGACAGAGAGGGGGAGCCTGGGCCCCCGATGGAACCTCAGAGTAGAACCGCACAACCAGCTTGAACCACATATGTGGGGAAGCAAATTCTCTCTCACTGGGCCACTTAGATTTCATGTTGGCAAAGCCCACATCCTGATACAGAGTTCGAGAATGGAAGACAAAGTCACATTTCCTCTGCTCTGGACTGCCATTCCTGGAGCAAGTTGTGTAGAGGGTAGATCCCTGGCTTTAGGTTCAGTGTCAAACATGGGCCGGGCCATTTTTTAACTGGACTAGTCAGCTTGGGCTGCTCACCGAAATGGCCTGTCTCCTGCTTCTGGAGGCTGGAAGGAGCAGGTCTAGTTGTGAGTGGAGTCACACCCGTCAGATTCTAAGGAAGGATCTGTCCCAGGCCGCTCTCTAGCTTCTGGCAGTTCCTTGGTGTGTGGTACATCCCCCAATCTCTGTCTTTGTCTTCACGTGGCCTTCTCCTTGTGTCTCTTCTTATCTGTCACCTTCCCTCTGCGCATATCTGTCTCTGTGTCCAAACGTCACCCCACTTTTTAACTTTTTTTTTTTTTAAAGTAAACCCTATCTGCAATGCGGGGCTTGAATTCACAACCCTGAGATCAAGAGTTGCATGCTCTACCGACTGAGCCAGCCAGGCACCAAATTTCCCCCTGTCGTAAGGACACCAGTCATACCAATTTAGGGTTCATCCTAACGACCTCATTTTAAAGTGATTATCTCTATAAAGATCCTGTTTCCTAATAAGGTCACATTCTGAGGTATCAGGAATCCAGCATATGGTTATTTGGAGGAACACGATTCTACCCTTAATTCTAACTCTCTTTGGTAATAGAATGTGGGTTATTTACCTAATGTGTGAGAACCTCAGTTCCCCCAATGAGCAGTGACTCAGGGAGAGGCCCCCCAAAGACAACTCCACTCTGTCAGGTGGTGCTGAAGACTCCTGGGTGCAGCTCGGTGAGAGTAGTCCACCCCGGCCCCCAGGCCAGATGCAGGGGTTCCCACCCCTCTGCTGTGGGGCTCCCACCTTCCCCCCTCCAAGCCAGACGTTCCTCTGGGTAAACAGGAAGCACGGGGGAGCCCAGACTGTGATCTTGCTGAAAACTCCAAACATCAGACATCCGGCCTCAGGACCTCTCAGGGAGCTTTTTAAAATGCAGACTCCTCCTCCACGGAGGAGCAACAGAATCCGTGGGACTGGGCTCCAGAATCTTCCTTTCTAACAAGTTCTCCAAAAGACATTGGCAGGCACATGTCTGGACAGGGGAAACAGCCCTGAGCTGAAGGGAGCCCTTTCCCCTTCCTGGAGCCAGGCCTCCTGGTTTCTGGCTTCTGTGATTTTTGGCCACAGCGTGACCTCTCTGAGCCTCAGTTTCCATGTCCAAAAGATGGGAGTGATGATAGCTCTACTCAAAGGTATTACCAAGAAAATAAAAGTGCCCGGCACAAAGTAAAGGATCAATAATTCTGAGGGAATAACTATTCCCCGAAAACTTTCTTTTTCCCACTTGTGACATGGAGAAAGTCATATCTTGCCAAGCAACTACTATAATTTTTAGACCCTACAAGCAAGTTCAAAAAGCACTCTTTTTCCAAAAACAGCTTCATAGTGCACCAAGGTACTCTTAAAACAACTACAACTTACTGAACAATTTCTGCGTGTCAGCTCTGTCAACAGTTCTGCCTGATGGGTAGTATTTTGTCCATTTTCAGAGATGGAAACTTATAGTGCCCTTTGCCCCAGGTAAAGTGGGACTTGAACCTAATCTCAGTCTGGAACCCACACTCGACTGCCTTCATAAAGCTGGTGAGTGACTGTCTCATCAGCAGAAGCTCCTGAAATTTCCCTGTGTTTCCACGGTCATAAATACATGTTAGTATTTCCAGGCAAAATTTGTTTATGTAAGTAAGCCTTGCTGTTAACAATGTTCTTCTAGTTTAAACAAAGAATGCCAATAAGAAAGTGGAGGTATGGGCCCCTGTGTGGCTCAATGGGTCAAGCCTCTGCCTTAGGCTCAGGTCATGATCCTAGGGTCCTGGGATTGAGGCCCGCATAGGCCTCCCTGCTCAGTGGGGAGCCTGCTTCCTCCTCTCTCTGCCTGCCTCTCTGCCTACTTGTGATCTCTCTCTGTGTCAAATAAATAAATAAAAATCTTAAAAAAAAAAAGAAAGAAAATAGTGGTAAATATTTTACGATTTTAACTCATTCATCTTCTTCTTAGCAAATAATGCTCAAAACAAAACAAAACAAAAACAAAAACAAAACAAAACAAAAAAACAGGGATGCCTGGGTGGCTCAGACGGTTAAGCGGCAGCCTTCAGCTCAGATCATGATCCTAGGGTCCTGGGATGGAGTCCGGAATCGGACTCAGCAGGGAGCCTGCTTCTGCTTCTCTCTGCCTCTGCCTGCCACTCTGCCTGCTTGTGTTCTCTCTCTCTGTCAAATAAATAAATAAAATCTTAAAAAAAAAACCCAAATCAAAACAAACAAACAAACAAAAAAAACCCCAAAAAACAAAAACCAATCCTTTCCAGTTTGTAAAGTAAGAAATGTCATTTTCTTTGGAAGGGTGCTTTCACCCCGTGTGGAGTATCTGCCTCCCCTCCCCTCTCAGCTCTGTGATTTGTCCCCTCCACTGATTTTGTCAACACCCTCAGATTTGGGTCAGAATCGTATTTTGCCTCTCATTCCACAGAGCTCCACCCTCAAGGGCGAGCCCTTAGAATTCCCAGGGGACTGAGTTTCTGGAAAGAGAGTGCTGTCTTGATCATGACATCTAGCACAGAGCTTTGTAGGAAGCAGATTCTCAACAAATATGATTTGAAATCAAGCAAATCACTATTGTGGTGGTCTTTATAAAGATGTGAAGAATGTCCAAAGCAATAATACTTATTTGTGCAAGCAGCCCAGCCATGGAGAATGGGAAAGGGCCAACTCTGACAGCTGGACAAAGGGAACTCCGCACATAGACACACACCCCTGTGCTCACAGCCATACGGAAGCAATTGGAGGGATTCCTTACATTTTCTAATGGTTCACCCTGGCAAATGTTTCTGGAGATCTTGTCCTATAGCGGACTCTCTAACAGGTGCTGTGGAGCCGAATATGTTTGAGGACCTGTCCAGCCCTCATGGAGCTCATTCTCTCCTGAGGCAGAAGGAGAGAGCCACGCCTGGGTGGCTCAGGCGTTTGAGGATGTGCCTTGGGCTCAGATCATGATCCCAGGGTCCAAGGATCAAGTCTCACATCATCTCCTAGGTCAGCAGGGAGCCTGCTTCTCCCTCAGCCTGCCGCTCCCCCTGCTGTGTGCTCATGCTCTTTCTCTCTCTCTCTCTGACAAAGAAACAAACAAAATCTTTAAAAAGAAGGGGAGGGGGAGGAGGAGAAGAGCAACAGCATGGGGGCCTCCAGCCACGAGGGCTGGCTGCGCTCTCCAGGACGGGCACATTTCTGCTCTGTGCACGGAAAGCTGTTTGGCTGTTGCAAACTCATCACTGGTTACATCAGGTCATTTTCCCTAGAGCCCTAGCTCACTTGATGGTGTCTGAGGGGTTTTTTTTACGTCTCACGCCTTTCTTACTGAGTGTCAAGGTAGCTCGAGACTCATTTTAACAAAGTCCTTAAAAATATCCCATCTTTTGGAGACAGATCAAGTGGTAAGAATAAATTATTAATCATACAAAATATCATCGCATTGTAAATTTGGATCGGTAACTTTGCACAGTGAGAAGTAGAAATTACAACACATTTACGGAACAAAAAAGCTATTCAAGCCCCAAGTTCATGACTAAACAGTCATCTTGTCTTTTCCATTTGCTCTATTGTTCCCTGCCGCCTTCCCCACTATTTATTTTAATCCATTCCTCCAAAGAGGTTTTTTTTTTAAATTTATTTGACAGAGAGAGAGAGATCGCAAGTAGGCAGAGAGAGAGGAGGAAGCAGGCTCCCTGCCGAGCAGAGAGCCCGATGCGGGCCTCGATCCCAGGACCCTGAGATCATGACCTGAGCCGAAAGCAGAGGCTTTAACCCACTGAGCCACCCAGGCGCCCTCCTCCAAAGAGATATTAATAAACTTTAGAACTTCTGTTGTGCCCTTCGCCTTAACACAAGTGAAAATATGCACAAGCATATTTTCTTATGCTATGATAGATTGGTTTTCCCATTATCTGAGTTTTCTTTTTGTGAGGGGTGTGGGAGGTACAGAATTATGCATGATGTACAGTTTAGCCATTTGGATTTCATCTGTTTCTCTGAGACCACACTCCTGCAGGAAGGGCCTCCTCAGCACCCAGTCCTCAGACCCTCTTTCCCACCTGCAAATCTGACAACTTCCCACCCCAACTTGCCCCTGATAACTCCAGGCTCCCCTCTTCCATCCCAGGGCTACTATCTCAGGGTTCCTTCCAGATTCGCCTCACCCCCATTAGCAGAAGGCCTGGGGAACAGGCTTTGAGGTCCTTCTGAGGCCAGAGATCCAGGTCATATGCTGGGTCGGTTCCAGGGACCAGAAATAAAGGAAGCTTCGAGGCCCCGGAGGAGGTCAGTTATTTGTGATGCTGAGGACAGGAAAAAAATACCATGGGGAGTGCTTTCTGCTTGGCCCTCCAGCCTGCCTGAGCCCCAAGAGGCTGCTACTCCCTTTGGAACTATCCTGTGACTCATCTTTTGACCCCTCTGGTCCACACTGTGCTCTCCCCTGGAGAGTTCAAGGGTACTTCCTGTCTTTACCATTCTCTCACTTGGAACTTCATCACAGGCTGCCTTGGGACATCTCTTGTATTGTACTTTTTAGTTTTTCCACGGTGACTTTTCCCATGGGATGTCTGATCTCGGCCCCTCGGAGGCAGAGGAGCCTCGGGCACTGGGCGGCAGTCTGGATGTGCTGGGGGCGTGGCAATGATTGGGTCAACCTGTTGCTTCCTGTCCTTCCCTACAAAGTTAAGATGTAGGGCAGCAGCAGGAATCACTGATGATAGGAAGAACTGCTTCTGTTTTGAGGAAGAAGAATTAGGCACTCTTCCAAAGATAATGGAATTCAAAATTGTATTTTTCCTTAATTATTTGGACACTGCTTTAGACGTGAATTATCTCATTTTTGTAATCCTTCATGCCATTTTGCATAGGTAGACACCCATCAACCATAGGGACGTATGGTGTTAACAGCACAGACATGGACACAGGTGTCCTTGGAAGGCGGGGTCATGATCCACAATGGCCAGAAGTTGGATGTGTGTCATTCCCTCTCTGTCACTGCTAAGAAGTACTTTAACTACTCAGAACATCTCCTGTCCTGGTTCCACAGACATGACAAGTTGTTTCATGCAATCTCTTGTTACTGCCCATTGGCACCAAAAAATAATGCATTCAGCTATCATATTATTCATCACCTGAAAACCTACTACTTTAGGTACAAGCACTAGGCCGGAAACCTGGGATACAAAGTTATGAAGTGCAGTTACAGGGGCGCCTGGGTGGCTTAGTTGGTTAAGCATCTGCCTTTGGCTCAGGTCATGATCCCAGGGTCCTGGGATAGAGCTCCACCTCAGGCTCCCTGCTCAGCAGGAAACCGCCTGCTTCTCCCTCTCCCTCTCCCCCTGCTTGTGTTTCCTCTCTCGCTGGGTCTCTGTCAAATAAATAAATAAAATCTTAAAAAAAAAAAAATGAAGTGCAGTTACAGCCCACAAGCAGCGCTCCTTCCAAGGGGGTGACACCTAGCCACGTGACATGGTCGGGTGTCCCAGAAAGGCATAGAGGGCATCCCAGGAGCTGAATAGAGCACATGACTTGGGTGTTGAAAAATGAATTAGTCATCTTTTAGTGGAGAAGAGGAAAAATATTCCAGGCACAGGGAATAGTTCCTGCTAAGGCAAGAAGGCATGAAAGAGCCTGGTATATATTCAGAGTGGCAGACCATTCTGTTGAGTGGGCTTTCAGCTCCATTGTATGAAGGGGTGTGTAAATGTGTGTGTGTTTGTAGGAGGGGATAAGGCTGGAAAGGTGGTAAGGAATTTTTTTTTAAAGATTTTATTTATTTATTTGACACACAGAGAGAGAGATTAACAGCGAGAGAGGGAACACAAGCAGGGGCAGAGGCAGAGGGAGAAGCAGGCTGTCCACTGAGCAGGGAGCCTGATGCGGGGCTTGATCCCAGGACCCTGGGATCATGACCTGAGCCACCCAGGCACCGCAAGGTGGTAAAGAATCTTGATGCCATACCTCATTTATACTTTATCCAGTGGCTAAGGGGAACCCAGCTGAGGTTTTTCAATCATGGGAATAAATGATTAGGGTTGGTTTTAGTCAGGTCATTCTGGTGTAAAGAAAGACTTAGAGGGGTGTCAGTCCAGAGGCCAAGAAATCAGTCTCACCTACAGTTGCCTGCCGGGCTAGGCAAGAGCTGTACAGGCCTGGATTATGGCAGTGATGCTTCAGAGACAAAACAGGAGAGAGAACTGAAAGATAGTACCCTGTTGGAGGGTCAGGGAGACAGAGCAGGAAGATTTGCTGGGGGGAGAGGAGCAGAGGGAGAGGGAGAATCTTAAGCAGGCTCCATGCCCAGCACAGAACCCAACACAGGGCCCAATGTGGGGCTCAATCCCATGACCCTGAAATCATGACCTGAGCCGAAACCAAGAGTCCAAAGCTTAAGGGACTGAGCCACCCAGGGGCCCCAGGAAGGAGAATGCTTAAGCAACTCTAGGTAGGGTGCACTTACTGACATCAGGAATTTCTGTTTTCTAATGCAGGTAGAGAGGGTAGACTTCCATTTGCACCCATAAATAAAATGGCTATTCATGTTTGCAACTTGTTAGCACCAGTGTACTATGAATCCCTTTCCTTGAAAATCACATGGTATCAATTTCATGCCAGTGGCAAAGTGCCCTAGTTGACAGACATCCTGCAGTTGCTCAAATCTTTTCTCCTCCACATTTTTTCCTTTCTCCCACAACAGATTCCCTCTACATCAGCCCCCCTTGTACTGCAGGACACCAACAGGAGTTCAGACTGAGGGCAAGCATGGAGCCGTTCTGGGCTCTGGTGCAAGTCTGATTTCTATAAAAAGACATTTAAAAAACAAGGAGCAATGTTGCCATTTTGCCTTTAATGGGAAAGTGGCTAGCGGTTACAGTAAAAAAAAAAATTATTTTACTTAAAAAAAACCTCTATCCAACTTCTAGGCAATCACTGAATTTTCAGAAATACACATACACTTGAAAACCAATAGTTTGTATAAAAATAAACTTTGAATGTGCAATTAAAAAGGGAGGTCCCCAGTTCTTTTTCAGTTGCACAAATGCACAATAAAAAGGAGCTGAGTCTGTGTGAGATGGGTTTACCCTAGTGTGGAGGGGGCTTTGACTTTGGAAGACAGAGCCTGTTTGAAGCGCCTCTTGAGGTCTTGCATGTTGGGAGAGCGAGGCCGGGGAATGATGGAGGCTCTCCTCCTCTCCCCGCTGAGGCTGTGCAGCTTGCTCACTTCTTTACAGAGATGCTGAAACACATCACAGACGTCCTCGTAGTTTTCACTGGTGGAAATTTCAAGGAACAGGCTGCCCAGTTCGTTCGCCAGTTGAATACCATCATGCGTTTGGACCTGCCGGGCATGGAGAAGGTCCCCCTTGTTGCCCACGATGATGACAGGGGCCCTAGAGTCAGGGTGGACCTTCCGGATGTGCTGGTAAAGGGGGCGGATGGACTGGTAGCTGTCGTAGTCTGTGATGGAGTAGACCAGCAGAAAGCCCTCTGCCCACTGCACACACTTGGACAGGGAATCAACTACCTGGGTCAGGTTGTCTTGGACCTGAAAAAGATCAAGATGAGTCTGGATCAAGGAAGCCCTCAGTGGGAGAGGACTCAAAATAACATCAGAGTAATCCTTGCGAAGAAAGCGTTCAAAAAAGAAATCATAAATACAGCTTTCAGATGCTACCTAGCTTCTGCAGGAGGAGGCTTTGGATGCGGGAAGAGCAAGCTCCCTGCCTGGGTTATTTTATTGGCTGTTGCCAGTGCATTATCCTTAAAACCCCTGCTTGGCAGGTATTCATTCTGTGGCGAGCCCTGGCTGACTGCAGAATGACTTCAATGAGAACTTTCAAAGAAGAATGGCGCAATCTTTGGGGAACCGAGAATAAACAAAACTTTGAAAATAAGCCAAGATAAATATCTTTTCCCAAGCCCATAAAAATATTTTTAGCATGTCCTTTTGAGAATGTTACAGAAACAAATTCCTTCTATCTGTTCTTCCACAAGACCTTTCCTCCCTGCAAGGGAGAGCAATTAATAACTTGTTAATCAAGTTAGATTCCTGACTGCTTGCCAAGGGGTTATCTGGTTGCAATTAACTGACTCGAGGGAACAGTTACAAACAGAAGTACTCTTGTTGTCCTTGCTAGGGGAGAAGACCCTCTCCGGAATCCCACCCCAACAATTCTGTTAACGGGTCCATCGCCCAGCTGTGAAAGAAGTGGTGAGCCCCATCCCTGCAAGCTGTGAGTGATGTCTCTGCCAGGGCTGCAAAGAGACGTTAACTATCTCTCCCCTTTGGAAGTGCTGGACTGGAGGAAGCTGCCTCTCTCATCATCCACTCACCCCGTCCAGATGAGGAGGGTTTCTAACACCCACCTGGGGACAGCCCACGCCTTCACTGAAATGCAAACAGGTGTGTTTACACATCTTGCTCCTGGTGGGGAGCCCCCTGGGCACATGAGAGGTGGTGAGCTGTCTGCTTCTGGCTGTCCTTACCTGGACGCCCCCGGGGGTGTCCTGGATCTGCAGGGATAGCTGGTCTCCCTCTATGTAGACCAGCCGTGAATACAACTTGCCTGCAGGATGAAGGAGAGTTTGCTATAAAATTCCTATACGCATATGAGAAAAAAGATTTTTAAAAAAACCACAAAAGTAGAGAGCACGAAATTCTTCTAACCTGTATTTGGTTCATAATCGCCGATGAATCTCTTGGTCAGGAAGCGCACGATCATTGCTGAATAGGAAAAATAGGAAAATCAGTTAAAGGACTAGGACAAAACAGTCAAGCCGGGGACGATCTCGTGGAAAAGGAGAGGGCGCCTGGCCGCAGAACAGCGGGTAATGCCCACGTTGCAAGGCTCCGCAAAGCCAAGGGTGCGGCCGTCGCGGTCTCCCGCGGGTTTTGCGGCGGATGTGACTGCAGGTCTCCACCTGCCGCGCCAGCCACCAACCCCCCCTCCTGCAGGGGCCAAGCCAGGCGGGAGCCCAGGAGTAGACGCGCCGGGGAGGCAGCGCGGCAAGCGGGCTGGCGGGGGGGAGCCGGGGCCGGCGCGGAAACTTCCAGGTTCTTCCTGGCGCTGCAGCCTCCTCCCCTCCGCCCAGAGCTGCGGCTCTCCCCCGAGGCCCCGTCGTCCCCGCGCGGTCCCCTGGGCACTCACCGCTCTTGCCTACCCGGCCGGCGCCCAGCACGGCCAGCTTGATGTCCTTGGGCAGGAGGCAGTCGGAGGAGGACTCGGGGATGGGCGCGAGCAGACAGTGCCCGGACATGGTGGGCGGCCGCATGGAGAGCGCGCGCCGGCCGAGCGGGTCCCGCCGCCGACAGCGCAAGCCCGCGGAGCCGGGCCTCGGCGGCGACCGAGCCGCTCGCGATCAGAGAGCGCGGGGACGCAGCTGCGCGGGGACCGCGGCGGCCGGCCGAGCTGGCAGGGCGGGCGGTTTTTAAAGGGCCGGCCCGCGCGCTGGGGGCGGGGCTTCCCCCTCGGGCTCCGCCCCCTCCCGCCCCTTCCCGCCGCGGCCGGGAGGGACTGCGCTGCAGAGCCGAGGGTCCCGCCGCCAGGGGCGTGTGCACAGTTTCGCCCCTTGACGGGCTCGGCCTCGGCCGGGGAAAGACCGCCACCGTCCCGCGAGCGCGTGGAAGGCCTCTCGCCGCCCTGGGGGCCCCTCCACCCCGCAGACGCGAGCCCGGGTCGCTAGACCAGTGGGTGGACCTGAGATCAGTTATGAGCCTGGGGAGGAAAGAAAGAGGAAAAAGTGCAATCGGTCGGATGTTTCTGCAACAATGGGAGGGATAAATTCCTTTTGTGTCATCGCCCTTTTTATTTTCAAAAGGTGCTGAGGGGTGACATTACTAAGGAAAAAGGAGGAGGGTAAAGCCCTGAATCAGTAGCTGTGTAAGGGAACTGTAGTCACTGTGACCTTGCTCCAGATATATGAAGGCTCCTTGGAGGCGGTAATTGTTTGCAGCTCAGCCTCCAACCCCAGACCCTGCTAGCCTTGGTTGAATCCGCTCATTAGTGAATACTTCCATCCCTGGGAGCTTCGGCTCTGGACCAATTCTCTATCATAAATACTGTCCTAGGCACTTGAGTCACGCATTTGCTTTTGTTATTCAAGTACTTTTTTTTTTTTTAAGATTTTATATATTTATTTGACAGAGGCACAGGGAGAGAGGGAACACACGCAGGGGGAGAGGGAGAAGCAGGCTTCCTGCTAAGCAGGACCCAGGTCCCATCCCAGGACTCAGGGACCAGGACCTGAGCTGAAGGTAGATGCTTAACCAACTGAGCCACCCAGGAGCCGCTAAGTACTTACTTCTAAGTGTAAATGAAGTTTAGGGTAAGGATGGGGGAGTGGGAGAAGGGGACAAAAGAGAAAAATGGTCTGGTCTTGGGTTTGGGGATCCCACCATAGTAAGGCAGAAGCCTTGGGATTTGATTCTTATAGGTTAGAACTTCATGCTTCTGGCCTCCTGTGTACCAGCCTCATATGTCCAATTGCCTATTGGAGGGCCCCATCCTTACCCCTTTCTCTGTCTTGGTTTATTAGTTAGCTTTTGCTGCAGGACAGACTGCATGAAACTTAATGGCTTAAAACAACCATCCCCCATAGTTGCTTACCTATATAGGTCAGTGGAGAGGTTTATCCTAATCTAGGCCAGACTCACCTGACCTAGGCTGGGCCCTTTCATGTATCTGCAGAGAGCTGGCAGAGGGTGGGTGGTGGCTGGCCCGCAGTCAGCGGTGATGGGGGAGGGGCAGTGACAGAGTCACACGCCTGAGTCCCCCCACTCACCCGCCCACCACCCGCAGGCTCAGGCTTGCTCTCATAGTGGCGGAGCAGGTTTCTGAGTAAGTAGAAGTGGAAAAGGCCTCTCGGGCCCTTCTCCAGGGTGGAACCCATAACCTCTGCTGAATTCTGTTGGCCAAAGTAAGTCACAATTCCAGCCCAAATTCAAGGAGAGGGGGAAGGATACACTCCACTCCTCAGTGGAGGGAGCTGAAATCACATTTGAAAGGGCTTGGTGGATCAGTTGGTTAAGCATCTAGCTCTTGGTTTCGGCTCAGGGGCTCAGGTCATGATCTCTGGGTTGGGAGATGGAGCCCTGCCTTGGGCTCCCCTCTCAGTGAGGAGTCTGCTTCCACTCTCCCTCTGCCCTCCCCTGGCTCATGCACTCTTCCTCTCTGAAATAAACATTTTAAAGGAAAACTTGAAAGGGCCAGGTGGGATGCAGAGAGGGGTGGAGAATGGAATCCACTTTTAGCAACCAAGGACACTAATGCGTGTTTCCCTCCATCTACCCGGAATTCCAAACCAGCAACCTGTGAGCCGTCCTTGACTCCAGCCACTCATTTCAAGTTCCACCACTTCTTCTGCCTACATCCTTTGGCATCTCCCCCTCTCCAACCCCACTGCTCTCTTCACCTGTCAGTTGAATTCTTTAAGACTCCTGCTGTAGACTAGGAATAGATGATCACTTATTTACTTGCTCCTCTCTTGGAAGCTTTCTTTGGTCAGCCCTGCCACCCCCTATCTCCCAGTTGCTCCTTCTAAGACACTCTTAGTAGCACTGATCTCAGCTGTCACTTTCTATAAAATTTGTTTCATGAGTGTGTCAGTGGGGTGTGGGGGCAGAGATTCTAGCTTGTGTCTTTAGTACCAGCACATAATGCTACCTGGGACTTAGAAGTTCCTTTGTTCACTGACCAACTTTCTGAATGAATAAATGAAAGAATGAGGTCTTCACTGGGTGAACTGGAAGAGACAGAAGTCATATGTGTCACCATTATCCCAATACCTTGGTTTTGAGAGCAACCTACTCTTGAGAGAAAGTATTCCAGAAAATGTCCTGAGATGAACTGCTATTATTTCAGTTGCACTGACTTTGGGCAGCTTACAAAGCCATCCCCTTCTGTTAAACTTTAGTTTAACTGGAGAGATTTAAAGCAGGGCACCTCATTCCTTGACAGAGGAGTGAGCACCATAAAGACTGTTGCTATTTATAGAACAACCTTGAAACTATAGGTTCCAGGGATCCTTCAGCTGTTCAGTGATAGGGGTCCAAGTTGTTGTGTCCCAGATACTCTTGGCTCTCTTTGAACACAAAATGGCCCCTGCTTCAACAAACACCCAAGTCCTCCAAAGGAGGAAGGGAGCATGAAATTCTACTCATCTCTTTTTATTATGAAATAAAATAATTCTCGGAACCCAGCAGACTTTCTCTTACCTCTCAATCTCCAGAACTGAGAAGTTGAGAGTTTATCCAAGTATCTAGCAAAGAAGACTGGGATTGCCACTACCTTAGACCAACCCTAACTCCTCCCCAGGAGCTAGCAGACACCTTGCTCCCCCATTAAAAATCAAGAAATAGAAGAGGGGATCACTGTTGAGCAGGAATCACTGGACTCTACCACAAACACCTTTCACTTTCCTGGGATTAAAATGCAGAACTCTCAAGGGAAAAGAGAGGACTTTCTTGGCTGAATCTTGGACTTAACTTTACACCTCATTCCCCATCTTTCATTTCCTGTCAGGAATAAGATCATTTTCGTTTAAGGTCACCCAAAAAGTAAGATTCCTAAGACTGTTCTCTGTCCACTGATAATTATGTTTCATTTTGCATTCACATCACACCTTTGCTCAGAGACCTCAAAATGTAATTCCATTCTCCTTGGAAAGCTCTTTGCATTTGCAAATAGACAAGATAATCCATGACCTTTTAATACAGACAGTATGTTACCGAACTGTTACCGAACATTATAAATAGCATTGCCTAAACTGTTGCTGCTTGTGTTCTATTTCATTTTGGATTTCTTTGTGTCCAGAGTTATGTAAAATTGTACTGCAACCAATGTAACATGGGCATACTGAAGTGGTTTTAAAATGATAATGGACATGCGTAGGCACAGATATGGATACACAAATCCTGTGGGTGTTTAGAATGAGTATGAAGGGCAGAATTTGGTAATTTGCAAATATCAGCCTTGGGAAGTTATTAACCCTTTACCAGCCAAATAAGCTTGATTTCTAGTCCTGAGGCAAAGCTGCCAAGGGTCCTCCTCCAGTTCAAGAACATCTCTCTCCACCATCCATCCCCTCCTAATACCAACTCTTCCTGTGTATCCCAAATCCTTGAACAATGAACTTATTGGAGACTCACAGACTATCTTTTTTTTTTTAAGATTTTATTTATTTATTTGACAGAGAGAGAGCGAGATCACAAGTAGGCAGAGAGGCAGGCAGAGGGAGAGGGGGAAGCAGGCTCCCTGCTGAGCAGAGAGCCCGATGCGGGGGCTTGATTCCAGGAACCTGAGATTATGACCTGAGCTGAAGGCAGAGGCTTAACCCACTGAGCCACCCAGGCACCCCCTCACAGGCTATCTTTAGGTAATTTCACCAGAATAAAAACTGCTTTTCTAAGAGCTCCCAACTTTATCTCAACAGTCAAAATTATTGAAAATCTACTAGCTGCAAGGCTCTACTAAGTGCTGGTACAGCATACAAAGAACAGTTAATTTTCTATTACCAATCCATCTACTGAGGGGATGACAAAGTATAAGACATTCCTGCCTGCCTTCACAGACATCTCCATAATGAAATTAATTATCCTTTATAAATTTGTGAGTTTACAAAAAAAGTCCCATGTCTTCTTTAATCTTAACTAAACCTGTAAAATGGATTAAATATCTTTAAATTGAGGTTCAGGCAAGTTTAGTAATTTACCCAGTCATTGAGCTCTTCAGTAGGAGACACCCCAACCTCTCTGATTTCTAATCTTGGCATTTTCCATCAATGCAGAAAGCAGAATGAAAACACTCTGGTTATGTACAAGGAATGACAAAGCAGGTCAGGGTGCCAACTCCAATAGAGCTGCAATGGGGAAAATTAAATCTGAATGGAGGAGGGAGGTGGTGGTAATCAGGGGAAGCTGCAGGAGGAAACTGCCCGGTCTCTGAGCATGAGTAATATTTGGTAGGTGGAAACAGAAGGTGGGAGATGGCATGTCAAGTTGAAGAACAGCATGAGCAAAATCATGAGAGTAGAAGTGTAATGCAAGTCTGGGGAGCTATAGTAGTCTCAAACATTAGAAGGATGTGGTGGATGGCACGAAAAGTTGGGGACTAGACTGTGCATGGCAATGCACGCCACGCTCAGGAATTTACCTGGAGGCTATGTAAAGCCATTGAACTCTTCTTGAAGAGTGTAACCCTGACTGTATGTAACAGGGTCAGTGCTAGGAGCATATGAAGAACACAATTATCATCTCTGCTCTCAAGGATCTTAGAACTGTTTACTTATTCATCTCTCATAAGCAATTATTCTGAACCTCCTTCTCGCTCAGGGGCAAAAAGTTCAAGCACATCCTCAACTTGGAACTAAGCCATCGCTTCATTTCAGAGAATAGAGTACCTCGCTGCATTTCTTTTCCCAATCAAATGATTTCTGTAAATTTCAATCTTGCAAGTAAAGTAGGTATCAAAGCATTTTCTCTTGCTTTTTCCATTCCGGGCTTTATGAGCTAGCCAGTCAGTTAATCCTCACCGCACGCATTGGCAGTTTGAAAAGAATCACAGTACAGAAACCCTGGACTTATTCACTCCTCTGTACACACTTTCTGCCTCAGCAATATGAGCTGCAGATGCTGCCTATTATTCATTACCGAGTAACTTGTCTAACAGATTCTGGAAAAGCTTTTGTATGAACAATACCAATTGTTTTCAAGTGGTGTTTTCCTTTTAGGTAGTGATGGGATAAACCCGTGTATTCCAAGTCTTTCTCTTGTGCTCAAAAGGTAAGATAAACCTTATTTGTTTATATATTAGCAACTTTTATCACTACGTTTTAGCAAAATCTTTTCTACTTTTTTCCCCCACCATAGTACAGAGAAAAGGTTATTGACACTAGTGAGAATACAATAGAGAGGAAATGGGGGGGGGGTTCTGCCACAATATCGAGAATGTGATTTTATTCGACCCTTGGGATTGGGTTCAACTGAACAAAAATAGTTGTTCTCAAAATGAACCTGGCTAGTTCTGAAAAGATAGAATCAAAAGTTCAAGGAGCCATGCACTTTCATTTATGGCCATGGCTCTATTTTAAGAATAGGGCAAAAAGTTTTAAATTTAGAACATTTTTTTTCATCCTCACCAAGTGTAGAGAAGGGAATTGTATAGTGAGATTCTAATTTCACAATCTGTAACAATTTCTCATTATTTAAAAGGACCTGCATTTCAAGACAGACATGTAATTTATCAGCACACACAGATTACTCAAAGCTAGGGGAGTGTGATGCAGTTTATTTCTCCAATAATAAAACCTTTTCAAACTAATCTGTGTATTTCCAGGATATCCAGATGGAGCTGTAAAGAGGTTCAGAGAACATGAGTTTTGAAAATTCAGTCTCAAGTGTTATTAGAGATGACTAAATACATAGATCAGTGATTCTCAAACTTGAGCAAGCATCTGTCACCCAGTATCTGAAGTGTAGGGCTCACCCCTAGAATTTGATTTAGTAGGCCCACATTTTTAACAAGTTCCCCAAAAATGTTGGTGTCAGGTGGGAAACCATACTTGAGAACCACTGGAGCCCACAGAAGAGCCTGACCTCATGACCCTGAGACCTAAGCCAAAACCAAGTCAGACTGCGCCCCCCCAATACCAAGTGTTTTATGTATATTCATGGTACCACTATCGCCATTCACAGTGCATTCGAAAATTGCCACACTATACATCAGATGGAAGAGTTCACATTTTCTGATGATCTGCCCTAAGAACTCCCCTAAACCAGTTCTATTTTCGGCCCTTCTTTTTCTCAGTATTAACCTTCACCAGCCCTCCTGAACTAAGGGACCTCATCCTCTGCCATGTCTTTTGTCATCTGGTGGTCATGGAATGTGTAGTCATAGGCCCTATGTGCACGCAAAGGACCTCCAGGAATCATTTGGTCCAATCTCTATACACATGTAGATAATAACCTCATTTTACATGGGGCAACAGAAGGGGCAACAAACTGGTAGAAAATGAACTAAGTTTGAGGTTCCCCGATCTTTCCACATCATGTAGGAGACTTAATATCAATTACTCATAAAACTGTTATGAGACCTCTAAAATCTGGAACATTCTAGTTTGGTAAAGTCCACAGGAAAAAAAAAAACTAACACAAAGAAATTAGATAATGTCTGCTCCAGGCACCTGGTGGCTCAGCTGGTTAAGCATCTGCCTTTAACTCAGGACATGATCCCAGGGTTCTGGGACTGAGCCCCACATCAGGTTCCCTGCTGGCAGGGAGCCTGCTTCTCCTCCTACTCCCAGCTTGTGCTCTTTCTCAAATGAATAACATCTAAAAAAAAAAAAAAGAAAAAGCAGTGCTTTAATTCAAAGAACATTTATGAAATACTTATGTGCCAGGACCTAGGAGAGGGCAAAGTTTACTAAGACAGTTTTTAACCTCAGGTCTAATGGGGAAGATTAAGTTTTTTTTTGTTGTTGTTTTTTTTGTTTTTTTTTTAAAGATTTTATTTATTTATTTGACAGAGAGAGAGGGATTACAAGTAGGCAGAGAGGCAGGCAGAGAGGAGAGAGGAGGAAGCAGGCTCCCTGCTGAGCAGAGCCCAATGTGGGCCTCGATCCCAGGACCCTGAGATCATGACCTGAGCTGAAGGCAGAGGCTTTAACCCACTGAGCCACCCAGGCGCCCGGGAAGATTAAGTTTTTAAAAATTATCAACACTGTAAGATAGCAAACACACCTGTAGTGGGAACAGATATAAGGGATTTTATTCTACCATCCCAAACCAGAAGTAATTCCTCTTCTCTGCTTCCAAGCACTTTCATTCATTCCTCTCCTTAAAATACTTTTATCAGGGAAGGTTCACCTATGACACTCATGAACAAACGACAATCAGGAATTCACCAACTTAAAAAAGCGTGGGATTCCAAAGACAAGTACAAAGGAAATGGGACAAGAAAGAGCAATTCTAAGAAATATTTTCCTAAGAGCTAGAGCAACATACAGGAAAACTGTAACAGGAAATGACAGGGAAAACAATTTAGTAGGAACCAGAGTGCTTTAAACCAACTATTTTAGGGCGCCTGGGTGGCTCAGTGGGTTAAAGCCTCTGCTTTCGGCTCAGGTCATGATCTCAGGGTCCTGGGATCGAGGCCCGCATCGGGCTCCCTGCTCAGCGGGGAGCCTGCTTCCCCCTCTCTCTCTGCCTGCCTCTCTGCCTCCTTGTGATCTCTCTCCCTCTGTGAAATAAATAAATAAAATCTTTAAAAAAAAAAAAAAAGACAGGATATAATTACAAGACTCAACTTTCCCTGAGCTTTAATGCAATGCAACAGATAACCTTACACATATTTTTAAAATTCTTTTTTCTTAGGGATTCGGAGAGACTGTTTTCCAACTATAAATATTTTTAAAGTAATACCTGGCAGTTTCCTAACCAACTGAGGATATTCTGTTGTACAATAAACCACCTCACATCTTTCAGCAAGAAAAAAGCCACTAAGTTTGAATAAAGACATCACCCAATGAATTAAGACACAAAGTTTGCTTTAAATATTTTTTTGTGGCAAAGGACACACTTCTACTTAATTAAGAGAAACATTTTTACAGCCTTTTTTTTTTTAAAGATTTTATTTACTTATTTGACACACACAGATCAGATCTCAAGTAGGCAGAGAGGCAGGCAGAGAGAGAGGAGGAAGCAGATCTCCCAGGTGTGCAAGACCCCGAGACCATGACCAACTGAACCAACCAACCCAACCAGGTGCCCCATTTTTACAGTCTTGAGGTCTTTTATTTTCTTTACATTTATCATGCCATGAATTCATAGGGAATGGGTTCCAGCAGTTCAGGCTCCTTTCCATTGGTTCTCACAAAGTGTGCTTCTCTGGGTGGGGCAGGCTATTTAAAAAAAAAAACAAAAACACAAGGGAACAATTAGGTCAAGGACAATAATCAATTTTGAAGTGTTCTCAGAAACAAAGAAATAACACACCCAATTTATTAACTTTCATATAAAAGAAAGTTACTGAGCAAGTTTTAAAATTCCCAAGATCAATAGCAAGAAAGCATCTGTCAAGCACTCACCTGACGTTTCAGTTGAACCCAAGTACCTTTCTCTTTGGCTTCCTTCTTTTTCTGATCATTTTCCTTCACACGCTTCAGGAAGCTATCTCGGCTCTTTGAGTGTTTAATATGCTCAATGCGTACATTAATTCTCTTGGCAAGAATCTTGCCCCTGGGGAGAATCAACATTATAAATGCTTCAGCAAAAATATAACAAGTCCAATTTTATTTGGCAGTTTCATTTATTAAACTACAAACCTTTTACCTACAGATAGGATTACATAGCAATGCAATGGCTAATTCATGTATCACTAATCATACTGGAAGAAGCCTTGAAGCAAACACCTCCACTTTTTTTTTTTTTTTTAAACATTTATTCGCTGGAGTGTCTGACTGGCTCAGTCAGTTGAGCATCCCACTCTTGGGTTTTGGCTCAGGTCACTATCCCAGGGTCATGGGACTGAGCCCTGTTTCAGGAATCTACACTCAGCGGGGTGTCTGCTAGAGACTTTCTCTCTCCTCTCCCTCTGCTCCTCCCTCCACTGCTCATGTTCTCTCTAAAAATAAGTAAAAGATTTATTTATTGGGGGGAGGGATGTCTTAAGCAGACTCCATGCTGATCGTGGAGCCTGACTCGGGGCTCGATCCCACAACCCAAGCCAAAACCAAGAGTTAGATGCTTACTGGACTGTGCCACCCACACATCCCCAAACATCTCCGCTTTAAAGCCTTCTTTTGATGAGGTGACAGACCTTGAAACACTATAAGCCAAAACCAAATCACCAACTAAATTTACTACTCACACTTCTTTTTATACTTTGGAAACTAGAACTGCTTAACACCAAATCCTAATAAAACTTTCCCTTAAGTCTAGTTCAATGTGTTTCCTCTGACAGGATACAAGGCAAACACCCAGTTTGCTTGAGTTTTAAAAGGATATTTCCTTTGCCCCACTTGAATGACCAATAAAGACATAAGTCCAATTGGCAAAGTGAAAAGGGGGTATGATGGAATACTAATTGGCTAAAAAGAACCCTGACATTACTTACTTAACTTGTTTGTTTACAACAATGCCAACAGCATGCTGAGTAACATTGTAGACTCTTCCAGTTTTGCCATGGTAACATTTGTGAGGCATTCCTTTTTGAACAGTGCCCATTCCCTGTTAAGGAGATGAAAGTTATGCCAGCATTTCCCTTTCCTTTTACATCCTGACTCTTATTAAAGTAACTAAGATACTCTAAAATTTTTTCATTCAAATGGCAACTCAAGAGCTTTCAGAGCCGGTGAAATGTGTTTTTCACTTTGTTTCAAGCAATCAAAAAGACAATCATCATTAAGCTCCAGAGTACCAGGATACATTTAAATACTGGTCACAAAAGAACTTTTACTGGTTTTAAAAAAAGTAACAACCTCCATCAATTAAATTTTGCACCAAGGTATTATCCCTTTCCGTATCAACAACTCTTGATTTTTTTTCACAACCCATTAACAGTTACAAAAAAATTCAGAGACTCAGGAATAGCACTTTCGAAACTCTGGTTTCTGAGTTAAATCAGCCATTCTAAACTTATGAGCTCTTACTCAGACCAAAGATTTTCCCTATTTAGAAGAATAAAAAGCCAACAGAGGCAACATACACTAGTATCTGAATTCCAATATTAGATTAAACTTTTCTACCTTCTATATTATTCTGTAGGTTATTTACCCAATTTTAGAACTTACCTTGATATCCACAATATCACCTTTCTTGTAGATTCGCATATATGTGGCCAAAGGAACAACTCCTGCACACAAAAAAAATCAGTATGGTCAGTATCAAGATTAAAAAATCTACCATATAAAAGAAACATAAGCTTACTAGCTTTCAACATATTCTATCTTTGACAGTTCTATTTTTAAATCTTGTTTATAAGAAACAACTATATGAAATTTATGCTTTTTATTTATTACAAAACAAGTTAGGTAGATGCTGGTTAATTAATGCCATCTAATTAAGAATGCATTGTATGAATGTATGCTATGTTTGCTCTCATAGGAGGGCAAATCTACTTACCATGTTTTCTAAAAGGCCTAGAGAACATATAGCGGGTACCCCTCCTCTTTCCCTTTGTGTTGGTCATCTTGGCAAATTACTGAAAACAGAAAGTATAAAACAGTCAAATGCAAATGCAAAATTGACATTTGTCTTTTTAAACAAAAAACCAATCACACAATCCTGTTAATGTCAAATGCTTCCATTACAGGGGCAACAGAATTAAGACATACTAAGAAGCTGACTCACCAATGTTTCTTCTAAATCGAAGGTAAGATTTTTGCTAAAACTGCCTAAGTGTTATTAACATTAAAGCTACTAAGTAGCAAAATTGGATTTTAGAACCCACACCAGTACTTTCCCTATCAGAACACAGAAACACAACAAAACTTCTAAAACTATGCTACTTATAGTAGAACCCAGCCCAGAAAATACTAGTAATTTGTTGTTGGAGAGCAAGACAACTCAGCCCTGCATTCTTACATGGTGGATTAAACCCCTTCTCTTATTGATTTTTTTTTTTTTTTGGTGACAGTATATTCTACACAGCCATCTACTAACTGCCACGAATTTCCAAATCACTTCATATTTCTGATTACTTACTCCATCAGTCACTAATAAATGTATGTTAAGTTGAAGGGAAATAACACAGGCTTTGACCTAATTCTGACTGAGGTTCTGCCACTTGCTTCCCTGGGAAATTTATATCTAAACTCTGATCCTCATCTGCAAAATGGGGTTAATACTCTTACAATCAACTGAGGTAATATTTACAAAGCATTCAGCAAGTTCTAGCCTATGTGCTTAACAGTAAGTTCAGTTATCATTATCTAAGAATTCACATACAGGCATTTCAAATTGAATCTTTTACTGTTTCTCAAAAGGTTAAAACAATAGTTTTTACTGCTTTAGGTCATTCGAGGGCAGAACTACCATTGCTGAAAATTACTCCTACCGTAAGGCAAATATACGTTAAGTCACACTTAACCTAACTGGATTGTAACATAACTCAGTCTCTTATTAACACTTCCTTTTTTCAAGATTTATTTAAGAGACTGAGGAGAGGGCACAAGCAGGGGGAGCAGCAGAGAGAGGAGAGAGAATCCCTGAGCCAAAGGCAGACCTTAATAACCCACTGAGCCACCCAAGTGCCTTTTATTAACATTTAAGAGAGACTCCAAATTACCTTACTCATTAACTTGGGAGGTACGGAAACACAATGTTTCACCTAACTCACCAAAGCCAAATCACTGGTATAAAAAATGCAGCCATCTCTTTTTAAAAAGTTTAATCCTCAAATTCTCTACATTTGTGTCAACTCATACCAAAGTTCATAAGTCGAGTTCATAAAGAGAGATACTCTGCAGGTTTAAATCACTAGTAATAACTAACGTAGAAAACCAAAATGCTTTAGATTCTATAACAGTACCAAACAGGACCCAATGTCAAATGCAACAGGCAGTTTGCTGAACTTCGGTGGCTAAACATTTACAAACTAGATGAAAAATCAAAGAAAAAAAAAGGAAGGATGAAAAAAAGAAAACGGAGATTAACTCGTCATTCAAGGACTTTCTCCCTAAGATTCCAAATGAAACACCTAGCTATTCACATGCTGCCCCAGCGTTAACGAAACGGTATTCGTGGCAACATGAAAGCGCCTGAAAGCACTTTCCGTTTGTCCAAATGCGATTCGGGGCCCCAATTTAAAACAACCGGATTAATTTCACACACTAAAGCCAAGTGGTCTACAGCTCACATCATGCAAGGCATCCCCTCTGTTCTCAGACCGGGAGTCCAGATTTTCAAACACAACTACGCCTCATCGGAGTTTAAAGCCCATGCCTTTAAACCCGTAAACCCATTCCACTACCCCTAAGCCCCTATTCAACAGCATCACAAGTTTAGGCTTTACATGAGTGGCAAACACACCACACTGAAGATTTCAAAAGCATTGGGTCATGAGGCCGCACAAAGCCTCTCCGAAGACTCAGGACTAGGCTGAAACCATAGCGATACAGGAAAAACAAATTCTTTCCCAGACTGACCCGCACTGCCTCACCCCAGTGACTCGGCTTCGCTTTTCTCGAGTCTCTCCCCCCAAGCAGGGCCCAGCAGGGCTGGTCCTCAGCCCCCCGACCCAGGCCCGGGGCAGGCCACTCTCGGTCTGGACGAACATAGCTCCACCACCCAGATCAGCGAGCCCCGTACAGGCTAGACGGTCTCTCTAGGACCTAAATGCACGGCCGCACCGCTCACGGGATCAAAACTCGAGTCTGTGGGGCACGCGGCACCGGGAGCCACGCGCAGGCCCTACCTGAAAGATGGCGGTTCCGGCCGAAAGGAAGGAGGCGGGGCCGCAGCTCGCGCCTTACAAGGGCCTAGGGCTGCCCGCAGCACCGCCTGAAAGAGATGACAGCTGAAAGCAACTCTTCTGGGGAAGGGGATCTTCTCAGAGAACAATGGGAGCCTGGCAGAATATTCTTCTTTCTTGTGAAAAAAAAAAGGCAATAGGCCAACACAAGCTGACACTTGGATCTTTCCGGACAGCCCGGAAAGGGGCCTTCAGGGGCATCAATGACGGCGCCGGCGCCCAAGCGTGCCGACGTTCGCCTTTACGTCCAGCTGACGCCGGAAAGCGCGCTGGTGTCGGCGTCTCCGGGTGCGGGGCAGAGGTTGGTGTGACGGCATCTAATCCTTTTGCGGGGTTTCTACCTCCTCTCTGTTTGTCTGCTGAAATGCTTACGTGGGCCCAAGAGACAAATTGTAATGAGGCAAGCGTATAATCCAGTTTCTGTGTCTTTCAAAAGGTTTTTTTCCCTCTATGAGCTAAGATACACCACGTTCTTGCTACTGTGTGTTACGTCCGTTTTGAAAGCAGTTTGGCAAAATAAAGCAAAACTGCAAATTTTCAAATACTGTACCCTAGTATTTTGGTCCTAAGTGTATGTCTTGTAGAAACTTTGACACGGAAATGAGGATGTGCGTAACAGCACTGTCAGTAATAGCAAAAAATTAGCAACATCCACCGAAGAGAATACATTACTGGAATGCTCATATTATGGAATAGGCCAGTAAATCAATACTAGACCCAGAAATTTGAGACAAAAAGAGGAAAGTGTAGAACGTACATAGTGTGATAATCTATACACATAGAATCTTAAAACATGTAAAACAGTACTGTATGTTGTTTGGGTTTGTATGCATACGTAGTGGAAGTAGTCAAGAAATAAAAGGGAATAAAAATCGAATTTAGGTATCTATTTCACATCTAGTAGGAAGGAATCATGAAGTAGTATAAGAGGGTTTTACTATCTTGACCATTATTAAGCTGAGTGTTGAGGATATAGATAGACATTGTTTTATTCATTACACTTTTTTGATATGTATTTTTTAATGGCGCGTTTTTAGAATAGTGTTAGATTTATTTACAAAATTTTTTGAGAAAATAGTACGAAGAATTTCTATATACCTGCTACCCAGTTTCCCCTGTTAACATTTTACATTAGTATGGTACATTTGTTACTGTTAGTGGACCAATTTTGTATGTTATTAATAACTAAAATCCATTGTTTATTCAGACTTCCTTAATTTTATCTAATATTCTTTTTCTGTTAGAATTCCATCCAGGATACCACATTACATGTAATTATCACGTCTCTAAGCTGTGGCACTTTCTCAGACTTTACTTGTTTTTGATGAGCTTGACTGAGGAGTACTGGTCAGGTATTTCACAGAATGTCCCAGTACTGGAATTTGTCAGATGCTTTTCTCATTGTGTTATTTTAGGATGTATTTTCCAAAAGTCAGATAAGCAACAAAAATCTTCATCTGTTTGAATTTAAATAATGTTATCCCATTGATGTTTTTTGTGTTTACTTGACTAGCTCTCCTGATGCATTTGGAATTTGTAATTTCTAAAAACTGCATAGGCTCCAAAATTTTGATTTTTATACATTCTGTGACTTTAGTCTTTAGCCTTGAGCTCACTTTCTCAAGAACTTGAGAAATCAGGAGCTTTAATACATTGATTCCTCCACCTTAACTGTAACCAGTAATTCTCTTTAGCTTCTATATTTTTTTTATCCGGCTTAATTTTTAGTAGCCATTATTTCAGTCATTCCATCTCAACTAACTTAAGTCAGCCTCCCCTATCATTCTCCTAACAAATGTACAACCTTGAATAAATGCAACCTCTGTTTTCTTCAACACATAGTTTTAAAAGTTAAGATATGTCACATAAAAATCAAGATTTCTGGCTCCTCTTGAAAAATCAGAGGATGTGGCGACATAGGATTGACAGTTTTGGTGGTAGTAATCCAGTTGCTACCCCATTTAAATTGGATATATATTCTTGAGTTTCAGGTCCACTGAGCCTACTTCAGTTGTTTATTTGTCTTGCCCCCGCAGGCATTTTAGCTTTTCAGCTGCCACCGAATGTTCATGCTCAACAACTCTCAAGTGGTGCCTAACATCCCCCCACTGCAGTTCCCGAGTTAGTTTACTTACCTACTCTCTGTAAAGGTTATCTCACATTTTTTCTTCCATAACCAAATCTTCCATCCCTTTTCTTCACTTTTTTTTCAGCCAATAATTGTTTCATTTTTATCAATGTACAAAGACGTTTTCGTCTTTCTACCCAAAACCCACAACCCTCTCTTTCCACTTTCCTGGCTCTACTTGACCTCACCTTCTATACTGCTCCATATTTTCTTCCACCAACCTTTTTAAAAAAGAATCATTTGAAATGGCTGTTTTTGTACAACAAAAACTATCTGGTTTCAGCAAGGTCACATGGTTAACTTAATATATGAACATTACTATCTCTTAATCTCCTATTGTGTTTTCAGTTTAATCTGATTTTTGCCCTAGTCATGCCACTAAAGCTGCTTCCATGTTAGCAAAACCAAAATATACTTTCTGTTCATGTCTTTCTTCACCTTTCAGAGGCTTTGGCCATTCCCTCCTTGAAACACTACCCTTTCTGACCACTTCACAGTCTATTTTGCTGGTTTTCTTTATTCTTCCTGTTCTCTAAATAATAGGCTCCCTCAGGACATGGAACTAGTTCCCTGCTCTTCTCTTGCTCCATTCTCTTCTTGAGGAATTCTATGTATACCTATAATTTTAAATTTTATCTCTATTCTGCACTACCAGACTTAAATTTTTTTTAAATAAAGACAGTTTTACTTTTCCATTCCAATTCAAGCACAGTTTTCTTTTTCTTCCTTTCTCTTTCTTTCTTTCTTTCTTTCTTTCTTTCTTTCTTTCTTTCTTTCTTTTTCTTTCTTTTAAGATTTTATTTATTTATTTGACAGAGACAACAGCGAGAGAGGAAACACAAGCAGGGGGAGTGGGAGAGGAAGAAGCAGGCTTTCCGTGGAGCAGAGAGCCTGATGTGGGGCTTGATCCCAGGACCCTGAGATCATGACCTGATCCGAAGGCAGACACTTAACGACTGAGCCACCCAGGCTTCCCAGACTTATTTTTTAAATTCAGGACTTTTCTCAAAACTATTCAGGGTAACAACTATTCTGGGATACCCTTTGGTATCTCAAAGTTAACGTCTGCAATATAACTTGCGATTTCCACTCCCATACCAGTTTTTAGTACAGTATTTCCGATGTCAGTAAATAACATAAACCAGAAGCCTTGGTTTCATTTTTAAGTTTTCCTTTCCCCCCACCATATCCAATCCATCAGCAAATTTTGTCCCAGTTCCACCTGCAAAATATATTTACAGATGGCCTGCGTCTTTCCATCTCTACCACCACCACTAGAATCTCTCGCCCGACCTAGCAATGGACCCATTAAGTTCACTTTTTTCTCTCTTGCTTCTGCTCTGTCCATTTTCTACATAGTAGCCAGAATGATCTTTTAGAAATTTAAACCTGGTTGTATCATGACTTTGCTTGAAGTCCTCCAAAGGCTTTCTGTTAACTCTTAAAATAAAATCTAAACTCATCACCTGGGTTTACAAGGTCCTGTGTCAACCAGTTCTTGGTAATCTTCTCAGGTTCACTTGGTTCCTGCCCCAGTTCATTGTAGCTCCCACTGCCTTCTGTGTAGTTCCCTGACCCTGGCCAGGTCTTTCTAGCCTCAAGGGCTTTATTCATGCTCTTCCCTTCGCCTTTCAGATAGGTCATTCTTTCTCATCTTTTTGTTTCCTAAGCATTTACATACTACGTTGCTCTATATATCTACATAGTTCGGAATTTAGAAAGATGTTTTAGTTATAAAGCAAAGCCATATGTCTGACCAAAATATTTGCAATTACTTCTATTTTAGGTAACTTTAAAAAAAAAATCTTCATTTGTTATAGGAAAAATTCAATTCTAAGCAGTTCTGTGTTTTAGCATATTCTGTTATTTATCCATTCATCACTTGGTCCAGGCTAAGTGTAACCAAAATCATACTACTTTTAGCCTAAGAAAATCATAATTAAGAAAATAATAGTAAAACAAATCCAGAATTAAATGTGTCCTTGTTGTGACCCACCATTTTAGACTTTGTACATTGTTCTTGATTTAAGTGAATAATAAGTAAATATTGGAAGCCTAGTGCGATACACATGGACTTGTGTATGTATACATGAGAGACAGATAGATTGTAATTGTATACACTAAAATGCACAGATCCTAACTGTGCAAGTGGATAATTTTTTTTTAACTTTTTTTTTTAAAGATTTTATTATTAGAGAGAGGGGGACCTCACACAGCAGGGAGCAGCAGGCAGAGGGAGAGGCAGGCTCCCTGCTGGGCAAGGATCCCGATGCGGAACTCTATCCTAGGACCCAGGGATCATGACCTAAGCCAAAGGCAGATGCTTAACCAACTGAGCCACCCAGACATCCCCAAGTGAATGATTTTTGATTAACTTTTATAACCTTGTAACCAGCATTTCCAACAAAGGTATAGGGCATTGCCATCCCTGTGGGAAATTCCCTGATGCTCCTTTCCAGCCATTCCTCTTCCACACCAGAACCATCCAGTATTTTGATTTCTATAGTTATGGATTAGTTTTGCCTATTCTTAAGTTTCATATAAGTGGTGCCATACAGTGTGTACTCTTGTTTGTCTGACTCTTTTTGTTTAGTTTGTTTTCAAGATTCCGTCATGTCATAGGTACCAATAGTTCAATTCCTTTTTTAATACTAAGTAGTATTCCACTATGTGAATATACTACAAATTATGTATACATTCTTCTCTTGATGGAAATTGGGTTGTTTGCAATTTTTGATATTATGAATAAAACTGTCATAAACATTTCACGAATATGTTTTAATTCTTTTGGGAAAATATGCGGATTTAACATCGCTTGACCATAAGGTAGGTTGTGTGTCTAACTTCATAAAAACTTGCCAAATGAATTTTCAAAGTGAACCCACCATTTTATTTGCATTTTCCTCTAAAGAGAGTAAGGCATTTACTTTTACTACCGGCTTTTAAAATAGGTTAGTGTCACTAGCTCTTAATTGTACATATGTGAAAACCAGAGTGGTTTCCTGACTCTGTAATAGTCGATTTGTCTGTACTTTGAGATCATTAGTGTAAAGAGAATAAGAAAAGCATTGAAACTTAAAAAAAAAAATGCGAAGTAAATTAAATGTGGAAAGAAGGAAAACTCAAAATTCATTCAATATTTATTAGCTTCTAGATTATATCAGGTTACTGCCCTGAGTGATGAGACTATAAACATGAATAAAACATGACCCTCGCCCTCAAGGACTCCACATAGAGTTTGGTAGAAGACAAAAGTGAGTGCATTCCAATATTCTAAGTGGTATAATAGAGGACATTGAACATGAGCAGGATGGACATTCCATGGGCGATGCCATGCACCTACATTAGAGGAAGGGAGTGGATGAGAGACAAGTCCCTGGACAAAAAGGAAGTTTTCCAGAGAGGCTTGATGAGAGAGTAACACTTTGACCATGGAACAAATAGTAAGAGTATTTTAGGCAAAAATATTTTAGGCAGAGCATATTTTAACTTCTGTAAAAAACAGAGGTGAATAACGATTTTAAAAACTCAGAGAAATGCAAGTCCAATAGCTTTAGAAAATAAGGTCAACAAATGGATAGGAATGCAACTTGTTAAAATGAGGGAAATTAATACTTCTGTACCAGACCTGAATAAAGTACTAAACAAAACCCATAACTTTTGGTTATTAAGCTAAAGTCACATCTCTTTCTATTTTCATGTTTTCTCCTGTGAAGGGATTT
This sequence comes from Ailurus styani, assembly GCA_002007465.1. Classification (NCBI taxonomy): domain Eukaryota; kingdom Metazoa; phylum Chordata; class Mammalia; order Carnivora; family Ailuridae; genus Ailurus; species Ailurus styani. The sequence continues at coordinate 655 of LNAC01000661.1, read as the reverse complement.
TAATAAGGTATATGTTTTGGTTTGGTTTGGTTTTCAGAGGACATTGTCAGTTTAACTCCAGCAGGACAGATTTTCCAAACTAGGAAGAAACATGGATCCTGGAGCCTCCGTATGTGAGGTTCTAGTGGGGAACTCCTTCTGAGTATCAATCATCTCCTTTTGATAGGCCCTTTGTCTTGGTAGACTGGTAAGGAGAACAATTTCAAATGAGGACTGATTAGGAATTTCTAGTGTAGAAAGTATATAATGAGAATTCTTGTCTCCAGGGAAATGTCATTGTAATGATAAGTAATGGGGACTGAAATACTATGAATAATTGAAAAACATAGTGAAGAATAATTATATAAAATAATCTTTTTTCCATAAAAATTTTCATTTAAGATCCTGAGAAGCTAGGGGTGGGGTAATGAACAAGATAAAATCCGTTTTTTAATCAAAGAGGCAAAGATTGCCCTCTTTCACAATTTGATTTTCTACCTGAAAATAGTGAAGCATAAACAGGCTTGTGACCATGTGAGTGGACATTCAGATTGAATCTCAGCCCCCTAAACAATGTCCTCATTGTCTGCATCCAGATTTTTTATTTTTTCTTTATTTTTTTATTTTTTTTTTTATTTTTATTATTTGCCCAAGGGGTACAGGTCTGTGAATCATC
>LNAC01000660.1:754051-860977 GCA_002007465.1 Ailurus styani | reverse complement strand
CCCCGCCTGCCTCTCTGCCTACTTGTGATCTCTCTCCGTCAAGTTAAAAAAAAAAAAAAATAGCCAGTTAGTAAAGTCTGTTATGTAGATTCCTCTGGTGCTATCTCCAGCCCGATAAAGATCTAGAGTTGTATGCAGTGATTAACTTCTGTCCTTCCTGGTAGAGAGGGGAGGAAGGACACCTTTATAAATGTATACCTTGCTTTTCGGCAAAGAAGAAGAAGGCAGAGTGCTTTTCTTATATCTACTACTTCTCAATTGCCTTCAGCTCAAAATAATCTGTATGCAAATGTGGCATATTTTGAAGTAGTATGTTTTGGGGTGGCATTTCTGCTACCCTTCACTTACTATTATTACTAATGTTGATATGAATTTTTTTCTATTTAAAATTTTCTATCCATTCAAAAATGAACTTTAAAATTTCCACAGCAGTGGCCTTAGCTAATACTCATAGTGTATCAGGTCAGCCTCATTGGGTATCTCAGTGTTCTCAGACTATACCATAGACCATTTTCAATTAAGTAAAACAACTTAGGTGCTTTGATTTTTTTTATTAGTAATAAAGCCTTCCTTCATTTCCCACCTTTAACCTTGACATAAATATGGTCCTTAATGAGATATTTTATAGACAAAAGTTTAGTAAGACTTTTAAAATTAATATAATTGTATTAATATTTTAAATGTTTGTTTTTTATAAGAGTCATAATAAAAACTTTAAAGAAATACTTTACAATGGATACTTTAGCATAAAATGGATTCTCTCCCATTTTGTGAATTTTTACTCAATGACTTATATATTTCCAAGCTACCATAGAAGTAGAAGCCATTTAACAAACAGGAGAGTTTTATCAGTATTTCTGTACCAACATGTCATTTCTCTGTACTGTTGTGATAAATAGTTGCTGTCCTCCAGTGTGGCTAAATGGGTCAGCCATCCAGAAAAAGTTACTTTGTCATCTTTGGGTGGTCCAAATATTAGACAGGTGAATATGTATTGTCCCTAAGCTCTGAGTTAGAATGATTCAAACCTACGTTCTATGGATTACAGATGCCCAAAGCCAACCTTGGATATTCAGCAAAACCAGTAAACATACTTATATGTCATCCAGAGCTCTCCTTAAACAGCTCAGTTTATGGTTCTCCCCAGGTCTTGTTTATGTCACCCTAGTCCTATGGTAATGCTGTTCTAGGACTAAAAGTCTGCCTTCATTAAAAAAAAAAAAAAAAACAAGCAAAAAACGACCTATGCAAGATACTGGTATTAAGGTTGAGAGCTGAAGAAAGGAGTCCTTCCACTATATCAAGCCTTGGACATGCTTGTTTTCATAAATCTTTGATTTCCCCTCATGCAGGAGTTTCCTTTGTCCTCTCAGGGCACAGGATTAAAAAGCACAATACCATTTCCCTGTTTCCTCTCCCACTTTCCCCTTCCTTCTGCCATTCTATGGTTCTTCCACCCCAGATTTGTTTTAGAAGCCACCATTCTTAATTTCTTTGTTATGTGGAGAAATTCAACTCTCTCTCTATAGTGACTATATCCAAATTCAGCTTTTGCCCTCCCTTCATGTATCAGATATATCTAGTTGCTCACAAAAGGGATTTTTACCACATGAAACCCTCTTCAAAAAGTCCTGTAAACTGACCAACAATACTTTAAATATAAATGAACTAAATTCTCCAACCAGACTACATAGCGGTTTCATGGATTTAAAAAAAAAAAAAGGACCTGAGTCTATGTTTCCTATGAGAGATTCACTTCAGCTTCAAGAACACACATGGGGCAGTGCCTGGATGGCTCAGTCTCTTAAATGTCTTCCTTTGGCTCAAGTCATGATCCCAAGGTTCTGGGATCAAGCCCCACATTGGGCTTTTTGCTCATTGGGAGCCTGCTCCCCCTCCCTCTCGCTCTCTCTGTCAAATAAATAAAATCTTTAAAAAAAAAACCTCTGAGCTATAGATAACAATATTTTTTCTTCATTGCATACACTTGATGGAAGTTCTGATATTTTTTCCCACTGTTAGTTTTTTGGATAGGAGCCCCCCCCATACATGAACCTGAGTTTGCCACCAATGCACAGAAGCTGCCCCCGTTGTCCTAAACACACACAGGCTAAAAGTAAAGGGATGGAAAAAGATATTCCACGCAAGTAGAAACAAAAGGGAATAGGAGGCACTATGCTTATATCCTAAAAAAGAGACTTTCAGTCAAAAGTCATTATAAGAGACAAAGAAGATCATCATATAAGAATAAGAGAATAAATTCATCAGGAGGAAATAACAATAGTAAATACATATGCACCAAACATTGGAACACCTAAATATTTAAGGTAAATATTAACAGCTCTGAAGAAAGAAATAGCAATACAATAATAGTAAGGAATTTCAGTAGCCCACTTTCAACAGAAAATAGAAATATCAAACAGAAAATCAATAAAGAGGGCACCTGGGTGGCTCAGTGGGTTAAAGCCTCTGCCTTTGGCTCAGGTCATGATCTCAGGGTCTTGGGATCAAGGCCCGCATCAGGCTCTCTGCTCAGCGGGGAGCCTGCTTCCTCCTCTCTCTCTGCCTGCCTCTCTGCCTACTTGTGATCTCTCTCTCTGTCAAATAAATAAATAAAATCTTAAAAAAAAAAAAAGAAAATCAATAAAGAAAAATTGAACCTGAACAATACTTGAGACCAAATGGATCTACACATATACTGACAACATTCCATCCAACGGCAGCAGGATACACATTCTTCCCCAGTGCACATGAAGCATCCTTCAGAGTGGATCATGCGGAGGTTCCTCAATAAATCAAAAATAGAATTACCATTTGATCCAACGATCCCACTTCTGAGTACATACCTAAAAGAAATAAAATTACTATCTTAAAGAGATATCTACACTGCCATGTTCATTGCCACACTATTCAGGGCAGCCAGAATATGGAAAGAATCTAAGAGTTTTTCAACAGATGAATGGAAAAAGAAACATGGTATAAACAATGGAATGGTGTGCAGCCTTTAAAAAGAAGGAAATCATGCAATTTGCAACAACATGGATGAAACTGAAGGATATTATGCTGAGTGAAATAAGCCAGACACAGAAAGACAAATATCATAGGATCTCATTTATATGTGGATTTTTTTAAGAAGCCAAACTCATAGCAATGGTAGAGTAGAACGGTAGTTATCAGAGACTGAGGGATGGCAAAAAGGAGACATATTGATCAAAGGGTACAAATTTTCAGTTATCAGATGAATAAGTTCTGGAGACCTCATGCACAGCATGGTGACCATAGCTAATAATACTGTATTCTATCCTTGAAATCTGCTAAGAGTAGATCTCAAGGGTCCTCAGCACACATACCCAAATGGTGACTACAGGAGTTGATGGATATGCTAATTAGAGGGTCGTGGTGATCATTTCATAATATATACATATATCAAAATATCACCTTGTATACCTTAAATAGCAACAATTTTTATTTGTCAAAAATAAATACATAAAAATAAAAATAAAAGTCCTCTGAGCGGGCGCCTGGGTGGCTCAGTGGGTTAAAGCCTCTGCTTTCGGCCCAGGTCATGATCTCAGGGTCCTGGGATCGAGGCCCGCATCGGGCTCTCTGCTTGGCAGGGAGCCTGCTTCCCCCTCTCTCTCTCTCTCTGCCTGCCTCTCTGCCTCCTTGTGATCTCTCTCCCGCTGTGAAATAAATAAATAAAATCTTTTAAAAAAAAAAAAGTCCTCTGAGCTATACATAACAATATTTCTTCTCCGTTGCATACACTTGATGGAAGTTCTGATATTTTTTTCCCACTATTATTTTTTTGGATGGGACCCCCCCATACATGAACCTGAGTTTGCCACCAATGCACAGAAGCTGCCCCAGTTGTCCTAAAGCACACACTTTAGGTCCTTGCCTTTATACAGATGATGTCAGCATCATGTTAAGCCAACAGGTTAACTGAAACAATATGATGTTGGACTTTGCTAAGTGAAAAAAAGGGTCTCCGTTTACAATATCATGTTTGATGTATTTTGTACATTGCAGGTACTCAATAATGCTGGTTAAATGAATAGTTGCAAAAACATGCTGCCGGTAAATAAAGTCTGCAGTCTTGGCTCCACTTAACATTTTAGATGGGGAAGATAAAAATGAGAGCTCTACATTCAACATTTGTCAAGAAGGATGTAGCCTGAGGGGCAATGTTACCAGTGTGCAATTTAAATAGCACCACCACAATAATTAGTTGAGTAAAAGGAAATTGATTCTGCATATATTTTTTTAAATCTATGCAGTATGTACACATATAAAGCTTAAACTGGTTTAAACATTGAGGTGATTTATGTCGAAGCCCAGCAAGTATGACAGGAAGTATATTCAGATGGGAAAGGTACTGTCAACTGGAAATATGAATGTGCTTGTGGTGTCTTTCTGGAAATCTTAATTTTATTGCTCTGAACATAAACATTTATATGGTGAAAGAACATAAAGTCTTATTTTTTTTTTTCCCAAGCAACTTTCAGGTATGTTGCTTACGTCACAGCTCCACATTGTGCAACAACAACGTAGACTACTTGGAAGTCTCTTGACCAACAGTCCAAATTCCTGGATTTTGCAATAGCAGAATCCAGCCAAGAAAAAAAAATTAATTAGATGCACCTGGTAATTAAGTTCACGTCCATGGGAAATTTAAGTCTCCACATTGTCTCACCTCCAGCCATTGATCTGCTACTCGTCCACCGCGTGTATTATAATTATCAGTTGTTACGTCTTCGCCACTCTCTGAGTCAGCTCTTTGAACAGAGGGACTGGATCCTCCTCCACGTATCCTGCCTGACAAATAAAAGGCTTTCAGGTATACTTATGACATGAGCAAACACCAATGTTCTGATTGCTTGCTCTTTGGAGCTCTCTGAGATTTAGAGTCACAATGTCAACCTCAAGTTCTCTGTGTCCTCTCTTGAGTCCTCTTATCCAACTTCACACTAGCGGCTAGCATTGCTGGGGTCTGTGTCACGTCCAGGCACCGGGCCACGCACCCCAAAATGCATTCTCACAGCATCCTTAGTGCAAGCCTAGAGGATTGATACTACCATTATCGTTGTCTTCCTTCTCAAAAGAGAAAACCGAAGTTTAACCAAGGTACGTAATGTGCCTGAGATTACACAGCTGGAAAGAGACCAGCCAAGAGTTAAATCTGTATTTGTTGGATTCCAATGCTTCCATGTGATTTTAGGCATTTCACTAAAATTCTGAACTGGAAATGAGCCAATGAAAAAGCTGAGCGCCCATTAGTAATGGATAAGAAGCATCTTGTCTCTGAGGACCCAGGGGCTTGTAAAAATTCAGGGAGTTCTTCATCTCTTCCATCTTCTGTGCCCTCGGTGGAGGCCCTGAGCTTGAGTTTCTCTCTGGGAGAAGTGGGAGGGGAGATGCTCCCGCTTGCCCTTAGTGAGCAGCGGGGGTCTCCGATGAAAGCTGGCTGTGGGTGAGGGGGTAGAAACAGGTGATGCTTTCTCCTGCCTTTAAAGGCAAAACCTCCTCATGGCGGTGGTCCTGCAGTTCTAGACCAGAAGCCAGTACAAAAGGAGGATTCAATTATGGATTTCACCTTTACATAGCTCTAGGGGAAAAGAAGTATATTAATTAAACGTAACCACTGTTGAGCTCTCCTGGCTCCTCCCACGCCTCACTTAGCCTGCTGCAGGCGCAGAACCTTCCAGCGTTGATCTTCCCCACAGTCTGTAGGCTGGGCCAAGCCCCTGTTCCAAACTTGGTCCACAGCAGCCTTTGCTAACAAGTCTATAGGATCGTACGGCATAGGTGAAAGAACCGCAAAACTGTGAGTGGAAGAAAGCTCTTTCTATCCCTTCGAGCTCGATTCTAGCACTTGAGTCTGTGAGCAAGGTCTCTGGAGGGGCGGGGGCGGGGGGGGGGGTCAAANAGGTCCTAGAGGGGATCCTGTGAATTAGGCAGAATGTTGAAGAGGGGCCCCCAAGAGGTCACTCTTTAGTTCCATGAGTATAGTGCCGAGTCTGAGTGTGGCACGGACTCTCAACAATCCAGGCTTTCGGACAAAGGGGAAATGGTGGCTTTCCAAGGGGTTATTCTGAAGACGATTTGCAAGTGCCCAATCATCTCTGTCCCCCAAATCAGATCGCTAACAGCGGTTACTCCTGGATAGGATGTTTATTTCTTTGTTGAGTTGCTTCTTTATAATCCAGCTTTATCTCAAATCAGCTCTGAGGTGACTGTAATGCAAATTGGACAAGCAAGAGTATTAAAAATGCAGAGACAGACCTACGCAACCTCCCAAGTCCAAGAGCCTAGCGGCTGGCCACAGGATTCACTGTCTATGGAGCAACAGTGACATCCAGTGGTCAATTAAGTTATACCGGGATGAGGTTTCAATTTGCCCCCAACTTAGAAATAATTAAAGCAGGAAAATTATTTTTTGAGCAATTCAATTTGAGGCTCTTCAGAACTTCAAGAAAGTCCTGAATTTTGTGTCCTCAAATGCAGGAAAAGACTTCTGTCTGTCTCCCGGCTTATAGCTTTCATGTCCACAGACAGGCTTTGCTCCAATGTAGAAAAAAAAAAAAAGAGCTCTCTACAGCCTCATCTATAAAATGGAGCAGGTAATAAACTACCTGCCAAATTGGAGCCAACAATGAGTTGCCACGGGAAGCACAGTGTGTGAGGACAGCCATAAATGCACACCGGAGGAAAAAAGGAGAGAAGGTATTCCATAAGTCAAACACAGAACAAAGACAGGAAAGCTGAAAGAATGAGGCCAGATTAATGGTCTCAGGAAGAGAACTGCATTGAGGGTAAGGCCTTTGGCTTATTTGCTGTCATATCTCCAGCACTTAGCACAATATCTGGCATAGAGCATGTGCTCGGCTAGTCTTTTACACCACGAATAGATGAATGAATGAATGAATGAATGAATGAATGAATGAATGAATGAAGGGTCTTCCAGGCATTGTGTCCTAAAAGACCTGCCAGTTTAGGTATATTAAGTGGGTCTGCTCAGCCCAGTTTTGATCTGCACATTGCCCTTGTGGTTGTATCTGAAGACCCGCAGGAAAAATAAAGATGCAGAATGATCTTACTGGTCTGAGATTAAAAGACCAGAACAGGGAGCAGTGTTTGCAAACCCCATGTCTGTGTGATTTACACTGAAAATCTACATGTTTAGTCATCTGATTTGCTAACCAAGACATTCAGCGGCCACCCCACCATTAAGTAGTGTCCCGGGAGAATAGAACAGGAAACTGTGGCAGGCAGCAGCCCCCAAGGTCAAGGATCAGACAGCTCCCACTTTATTCTCTTGGGTCCTGATAGCCAGACTTATCTGAGGTCAATCTGAAGAGGCCTTTGGGCAGACGTTCTCTAGATGGCTTTGCATAAAATGTAGCTTAGATTGCTTATCTCGTTTTAAATAAAATATTTGTAACAAGAAACTAGCATTCAATATAGATGATTTTCTTTAATAACGTTTTAGGGGCCAGTTACGTAGAAAAAATGTCTTCATTGTTTAGAAGCTTTTACTGTTACATCTGTCGATCACGTTGATACAGGGTTAGCAAACAAAGCAAAATATTTTAAAATATAGTCCAAGTAATCTTAAACTGTTCTCCTCTGGATCCATCTTGGGGGGGGGGTGCTTAAAACAATCTTAAACTACATCAGATGGCACTTTTGCATAGCCTATAAAAAATGGCCAAAAGTGATGATTTCCGATTCATGTAATAATTCATCATCCTATAACCTTGCCAAAAAATGTAATAAAACATGATATTCTTGGTAACAGTAGTATATCTGAGATTCTAATTATAATAAAATAGAGAGAAATCCAAAGCAATTTCTTCCTAGAACTGTAGTTAGTACAAAAGAGCATCAAATCCTGGAACGACAAACATGCATTTGTATTAAGAAGATAATTCTCGGCCATTACTACAAAATTTTTAATTCGTGAAAAAGCACATGTATATAAATTGTTAGAGCAATTACTATACGCTTCTACCCACATGAAATACGGTAATATCAACATTACAACCAATAATAAATTAAAGAGTGTGCATGTGAATTCATTTAACGATTTTACTATGTCTTCCGTGCAGATGGGCTACAGTCTAGATTAAAGTAAAGATTTGTGAGATTCACGGATTGCTGAAATGAATGATTAGAAATACAACGCAATCTTCCTGCTCAGCAAAGGGTCATTCGCCCTCTAACATAGTACATAATTCCACAACTTCCCAAGAGCATATTAGGCATCCGAGAACCTATTCACCCCTCCGTGTGCACAAGTAAATCCTCTCAAGGTCCCAAAGCCCAAGTATTAGGGAAAAGAGAAAGGTACTATCAGAGACCAAAGAAAGGGTTTTTTTGCATCCTTAGTTATGGATGCAGCTGGACTCTGCTACTGGATTTCATTTAATTCATTATGTAATACACAAAAGACATGATACAGAAACATAACTTTTGAAATGAAAGTCCATTTAAATTAATTTTCTGAGTATTTTTAAGGATTTCAAGGCAACTTTTACAAGAATTAGACACGGCTAAACCTTTCAATAACTGGATGTCATCCCTCAGCTAAAAATCTCTGCAGCGGGTTCCCATCACCTGTTCCCGTATGTTTTAACTGCCTGAAATAGCACGTAAGACCTCAGTATTCTGACCGTGCCGTGCCCCCCTCCTGCTACCCACATCACAAGCCCTCCCTGCCCAATGCCTCCACCAGAGACTACTCGGCATCTCAAACAATTACAAAAATCGCAGGTTTATCTACAGCTCCCCACGTTCATTAAGAAAGCGTCTATTTCACACCTTCCACATGGTTGGCTCGCAGGATAAAATGATGAAAAACACATTGCTCCTATCCAAAAAGCTTATAATCTGGTAGATTCACATCAAATGTTGCAGAGTTCCTTTAACTCTTATGAAGGGGGTAAGACTCACATCATCTCTCTAATCACCAAGAAGGAGGCTTAGGCCTGAAAGGCAGGATAAGGTAAATCTTGTAGCCAAACTTCCCATTAGGGAAGCAGCGTCAAATTACCAGTTACATCCAGACATGGGCTAGCCTAGACCAGTTACCCAAAAAGATGAGAAACAGGTCAGAGACCTGGCCTTCAAAGGGCAGAGTGGAGCTCCAAGGAACATCTGGTGAGAGCCAGATCTTTCCAGATCTCCAGATTTCTGGTCATTCCAACAAAGAAACAAGGCCCACCACCTGACTGTGATGAGAGAGATGATCAGGCCCTGGGAAGGCCCTGGGAGGAGCAGAGGAAGTAGAGACAAACCCTGGGTACCCAGAAGGCCAGACAGAAGACAGGGGTCGATTTTAGCTCACCCAGAGAACACTCACACTACGAGGTGTGAAGAAAGACCAGCGCTTCCGAAACCTGGAAGGGCTCAGGATACCTACCCTTTGGCGGAGAGTGACCAGAAGAATGTGTAGATTGAAAGAGGAACAAGAGGAAGTTGGCCAATTCCTTGATGGATCTGAGGAAGGGAAGACGAGACTGTGAAAGAATGGTAGCTTGCTCTCACCGCTGACCAAGATTCCGCATCGATGGAAGGAAGGAAGGTAATGGAGCCTAGGTCTCCAATGAGTAGCCTCTGTATCTCTCATTTTCCCAAAGCTATGTTAATTGGGCTCTTACTAATCCTCATGGCCATCTATGTGGTATTACAATCTCCATTCTAAAAATGAAGAGACTTGAGCCCCAGAGAAATTACTTAATTTCTTGCTCAATTTCTTGCTCCACACAATGACTGTGTGTTAGAGCCACAATTCCAAAACCAGTACTTTTAACCACTATGCTATGGTACCCCCTTAGTCATTGATTTGGCCAGATCTCTTGAGAATTGGAGCCCTACTGGACAGCCTTAAAGGCAAGTGCAGTTACACACAGGGTATTAACAACTGCTGGTCACCGCAGGGATATCCATCCTGGTTGACATCGCACCATCTTGCCTTTACGATTAAAATAAACCAGTAGGTGCTAGAGTCCTAATGGAGCTAAAAAGCATCGACAACTGTCCAGTCAAAAAATAACCCCAAAAGTCATATAAATATATATCTGGTTCATGCCAGGGGTCAGTGGTTGCTAAACATAAATAATTTCTCTTAAAGCCAAAATGCAGGATCAGAATTCACAAAAAAGGAAAAAGTGAGTCATACAAGGAGGTTACACGTGGAAGGGACTGCTTTCCCTCTATCACTAGAAGGTATTGCTAGTTATTTGAATCTCTGCCATGCTACCGAGAGGTTGTTCCTGCAGCCAGCCGTTTCCACAGAGGCAGGGCCGGAAGAAGAAATGTGCACATCTCAGCAGAGGCAAGGAACTTAGGGAACTGCCAAGTGAAACGTGGTGTACTGAGTAAAAATATTTACAGCGCCACTTTAGGAAATGACCCATTTTCAAGGCATCAAATGCTTTATGCAATATCCCATCCCGTGAAAATGTTCCCTTCTGAGTATACATATAGAAGAAGTTGAAATATGTTCTTAGGAATATCAACATGATTGGAACAGCTATTTGTAACTAAACCTGAAAACATATTTTAAGGACGTAGCATTAAGAATGCCACAAATTGAAATTTTGGATGTGCCTCTTTCATATTGTGAATGGGACCTCTGTAAGCTTTGTTTTTTCTTTCTTTTATGCCATTAGAAAGATATGTATGTTCCACAATTTCAGGATAACGTTTTTGCTTTGCTGCTTAGCAATATAATGGAAAGAGTGCGCTGCCGAATATTTGTCTCTGCAGTCCATCTAGAATACTAACATCCCAGCTATCATAGAACTTGCATTTATTTAGAAAGATGAGATGAGTCCCTCTGTTTTTCTTCTTCATTCATTCATTCAGTTTGGCAAATGCTATAGGTAAGGAAAAGAAATATAAATGTTCCACTAGACCAGCTTCTCAACCGCAGCACTATTGACATTAGAGAGCAGGTAATTCATGAGATGAGATGCAAGTTCATATTACCGGATGTTTATTTAGCAGGATCCCTGGCCTCTAGTCTCTAGATGCCAGTAACCCCATCCCCCGACATAGGACCACCAAAAATGTCTTCAGACGTTGCCAAATGTCTACACCAGGGCAAAGTCACCCCAGTCAGCGATGATGTTCCAGACTGTTCTTCAAGATGTGTTCTCCAAGCCCAGTGAGCAGACATAATTGAGCTCTGATTTTCCTGACATGCGGTCAGCAGCTCTCTCTCTCTCTCTCTCTCTTTTTTTTTTTTTTTTTTAACTAGAGGCCACTGTGTCTCTGGATGAGTTCTCCTTATCTAAGCATCTCAAATGCAGTAAATTGGAGGTTCTGCTCTCACATGGCTGAGAAAAATGACCAGGGCCAGCTGCACAAGGAGCATTTCCCCCTCTAATATTTAAGTCCACCTTTGTGTTTGTGTTTTAACTAACCCCTGCTTCCCTACCTTTAGTACATCCAGTAATGTTAACAAGGAGACAGCCACCAACCAGCAGCGAACAGCTAGGCCAAGGTAATGTGACCTTGGTTCCTGCCCCTTGTTCCCGGGCGCACCCACAGTGGACCTTGCAGCCTCCTTAAACCACCACTGACTGCGTGATTATCGTATCCAAATAAGAAACGCACAGATTCTAATCTCCCGATCTTACCTGGTTTAAAACCAAAGAGACACATTTCATTTGCTTCACCAGATCAAATAAAGAGGGAGTCTGGCACTAGCGATAAACCCCAGAGATCAGCTAAATTATGTCCCAACTTGACATTTATATGAGCACACGCCTCTCAGTCTCCGGAGGTGATTAGATTAAGTGTATTTTAGCATGCGCTTCAGGCACGCGCATCCTTAGAGATTCAAGGACAGGGGTGGATTGTGACTAATGCCATCACTGCTTTTATTCAAATGTTTTGTATTGCCAATATGCTGCCTCAAACGTTGCTTAGGATGGAGGACTGCATTTCCACCCAGTGCACACAAAGCTTCTTATATTTCAGGACTGAGGTTTTCGTAGCCGCCCTAGCTCAGACCCTGAGCAAATATTTCTGCCATGGAGACATGTGATTATGGTTTCTTATCTGGGCATCGTCCCACATGGCATACTTTACCTCCAGAGACTGAAATCATTTTGCTCAGAGATTTTGATTTACTTCATTAACTCCAGAAACCTCAGGAGAGGCCGTGAGACAGAGCCCTGGAATGCAGGCTGACGGTGGTGAGTCTCTGGGGTACAGGGGAGAACAGTGAAAGGCACTTCTCTACCTCTGCTCTATGTTAAAAATAAAAACAGAACTACTAATGCTCCGTAAAATTCAGAATTACGGCTGAAATGCCAAGTCACCAACAGCTAGCCAAAACCCACCTCTTTGTCCTGGTATGAGTTAAAATCACATTGATAGCAACCAGCGAACCCTGCATTTGTCATTCCTAAAAGGAGAACGAGCAGACTCGAGGGATTTCAGATTTCAGATCTGATAGAGTAAGGATAGATGCAGAATACATTTTCAAATGCACTATTTATTGACCTGGAAAGTAAGGAAAATATTATAATCTTTATTTTTTTATAAATTATTAAATCTCTTCAATCCAAAAGATATATTAGTCTTGGTAAGAAAAAAATTCTAAGTAGCAGTTTAATGTTATGAATTTTTAAATATTTTGTCTGTAACTGGTCAAATAAAACGAAGTAGTTTCTCTCACTTCCCTGCCTTCTCCTTTACTTTCTATGTATTATTTAATCTATAAATATTATGACCATTCATCCTCTATTTTTGCAGGCACACATTGCAAATATTCTGCCCTGTTACCCTTGTGTCAGACCCTGCCTCGGATTGGGGGGCCTCATTGTAGAGTCCAAGAATAGCTGCAAGTGTCTAATAAGCACAAACACAAAATACACAGGAAAGAGTAGTCCCTCGTTGTGGCCAAACTTCCAAGATCCTGTTACACAGAACTGTCCCGTCTGGGGCAACAGAAACTCCATAATGCATTTTCTTTCTTTGCCTGTATTCACCCTCCCTTCGATCCACAGAGGATTTCGGGCAACTTGCAAAAGTACACACATTACAAAGGAAGAAAAATGGATGAAGGAATCAGGGCAAAGGTAAATTAGGACAGGTAGTGAGTAAACCCCAGAGATAAGACCAGAATACAGACGTGCACAGTATGGGACCCCGTCTGGTTGAGGACCGTGAGCTCAGAGCTTGACTGCAAGCTTCCTAGTGACTACACCTATGACAGAAAGACAACGAGTTGTAAGACTGAAAGCAAACTGTTCAAGGTCAGCTCTGCTGGAGTCAAGTTCTGAGATTATCTCTCCGGGGATGCTTCCCAAGGAGACTCTATCAGACCTGGGCCTCGATGCCACCTGAGTTCATATTTTTTGTCTTAAGTTTTCAAGACAAAATGCCTCACCCCTTTCCAAGTAGGACATGGTTGGTTCCCATCGCTAAAAAAAAACAGTCGTTAGGGAGAGAAACTTGGACACACCGTCCAGTGACTCACAGCTCTGCAAATACTTTTCCTTCTTAGCCCTTCTTTCCCACAGGTATATTACATGCATTCTTGTCTCCTTCCTGCCCCTGGTTCCCTAACGCTCCCCTTCATACCTATGAAGACAGAACCACCCTACAGTCCCACTTTTTGAAAGTTGTGTGTGTATATAATCTCGGCACACCAGCCCCCAGAGTCAATAAGCCTTCATATTAATCAGAACCCACAGTGCTGTAAAACCACATTTTGCTCTAAAATACACCCTACAGATTTCCATGGAAAATTGTGGAAAATCTGGATTGGGTGTATTTATAACTTTCTGTAATTCATATGGGCCACCTAAGATAATTTGCCCTCAGGAAAACTCTTTTGGAGGTGGGGGGATGGGGGCGGGGGATAGAATATTATGGGAAAAAGCAGGCAGCAGAGAATGATAATGAATATTACATGTTCTCTTAGAGAATGTCTTCAAAGGAGAGGAGGCTTGCCAGCGTAACTGAGTAATGATCTTTGAACACAGCATTAAAGTCATAGCATGAAGGAAGGGAGATAAAATATTTAATGACATCTTAATATTCCCAGTCTTACAAAAAGCCAAGAACTGGTCACAGTTTATCAGTGGTCATACATTTTAATACCCTTAGACAACAATTTTTTCCAATCAGAGTATTAAAGCTACCAAAATCGTAGGGTGGTAGAAAAGGGAGGGAAATAAAGTGAGCTATAAACTGCTTAGAAATCCTGTCTTTTCCAGTTGACTTTTAATATGAATGTGGAAACTGGGCTCGACAATGAATTGACTCCCTTGGCTAACAGCTTGGCCAGAGCATTCATAAGTATTAAGGATGTTTCTAGGGAATAGCGTTTGACGAATCTCATTGAGGAAAAGTTGTCAAAAACCCTGCTTGCCTCCTGGGACACAAGTGTGGTCAAAAGTCATTTTAGCATCTAGTATATCATTGCCCCCAAATCTTCCAGTTCTTCCTCTATGGTTCAGTTCCAGGAGAATAATCCATCTAGAACTTTGCACCAGGCAAACGAGATGCCTCATAAAAACAGGACGAAGAAAAGGAGAAGGCAGAGGAACCTGTTTCGTCACAGAGAGAAAAGGAGGCAGGCACGGAAACACAAAGATGGAGAAGCAGAGAGCAGACTGTGACAGGTGACACACCGAGTCACCGATGTGCCTGGGTTCTTGGTGCATCTTCTTCTCTTCGTCTATGCTACCAGCCCTCCAAGTAGCAACGTCCTTACTATTTTCTTGCCGCAGAAATCTAAGAGACAAATCTAAGAGACAAATCTAATACATAAAGCCAATGGCTCTTCTGCCTTTTGAAAAAGCCCAAGCTAATTAAAAAAAAAAAATCAGGGAAGGGTGTACACTCGTGGGTGGCGCAGTTGGTTAAGCTAAGCGTCTGACTCTTGGTTTCCACGTAGGTCCTGATCTGAGGGTCATGAGATCAAGCGCCACACTGGGCTCCGTGCTCAAGACGAATCTTCTTGAGTTTCTCTCTCACTCTCCCTCTGTCCCTCCCTCCACTCTCTGAAATAAATAAATAAATATTTTTTTAAAAAAATTTTAAGGGACAAAGTGCCTTCATCAGCTAAAGCTACTATAAAAACATACCCCAGACAGGTGGCACTAAATAGCAAAACTTTAATTTCTCACCGTGTTAGAGGATTCAACTTCAAATTTAAGGTGTATGCAGGCAGAGCTGGCTTCTTCTGAGGCCCCTCTCCTTGGCTTATAGGATGGCTGCCTTCTCCTCCCTCTGTCTTCACATGGTCTTCCTTCTGTGTGTGTCTGTGTCTTACTTTCTCTCTCTCTTTTTAATTACTATTTTTTTTAAGATTTTATTT
The DNA here is from genome assembly GCA_002007465.1 of Ailurus styani. Classification (NCBI taxonomy): domain Eukaryota; kingdom Metazoa; phylum Chordata; class Mammalia; order Carnivora; family Ailuridae; genus Ailurus; species Ailurus styani. The sequence goes on along the minus strand of LNAC01000660.1, from coordinate 845,631 downwards.
ATTTATTTGACAGAGAGAGAGACAGTGAGAGAGGGAACACAAGCAGGGGGAGTGGGAGAGGAAGAAGAAGGCTCCCCATAGAGCAGGGAAGTGAAAGTAGTGCTCAATGCCAGGACCCTGGGATCATGATCTGAGCCAAAGGCTGACACTTAGCCACCCAGGTGCCCCTGTCCTAGTCTCTTCTTATAAGGATACTGGTCATAGTGGGTTAAGGCCCACCTTAATGACCTCATTTTAACTTGATTACCTCTTTAAAGGCCTTACCTCCAAATACAGTCACATTCTTAAGTACTGCAGGTTAGGACTTCAACATAGGAATTAGGGGAGACACAACTCAGCCCCAACACGGAGAAATATATTTTGGGGAATAGAGAGAGAAGTATGTGAGTCTGGCGGGCACTGAGGTGATAAAACATAGAAGGAGTCTCTCTGTGGGATAACTAGGAAGGACAGACTTAAACCCAGAGATCCCTCACGCTCCTCGATTATTCCTCTGCTGTAAGTACTATACTCAAGGAAAGAGCCTCCTAAGCTGAAGATCAAGACACCAAGAGTTTCTATGGAGGAACAGACTGGTGGTCAATGACCAGATGGTCTTCCCTGATGCCTAGGCTCCAAGTCCCAAATCCCTTGCAAAATTCAGGACTGGGAGCCTGCAAAGAGCCTTGGTAATAACCAATATTGAATTTCCAGACAGTCCTGTGGAATAGGGGCTCAGGGACAGATTTCTATTGATTTAAAGGAAATACAGAATGTGATATTTCTTGTTGTTTACGGGCTGAGTTCATACCTGCTGAAATTAGGTCAGGATGTATACTATAAAGACTGAGAAAGAATTAAAACAGAAACCAGGTCCATATGTACACAGTAAGACAACCAAGGTATCCAAAATCGTACCAGAAGCAGTAAAAAGCTCAAACTAAGAGGTCTTGGGGTACAAAACAATTTATTTGGATTTAAGAGGCAAGAGTAAGTCAGGTCTCCTGACCTACTCCAACAACACAGTGAGCTCCTTGAATGCTAATAATGATAGTTAATAGATGCTAAGAGCTAACACATGGTCAGCCTTTCTACCCCATCTAATCATGCCACCTCTCCCATTTCAATGTGAAATTCTTCCCAATCTCCTATATACAGATGCCCTCCATATTTTAATATTTTAACATTATTTGTGATTTTATGTATCTTTTGTTTACTCAGTCATCCTATTTCAATGATGAACTTCATGACAGCAAGGCATGTTTTCTACCTCCTTTGGATTGCCTCACAATACCTAGGGAAATTTCACTCATTTAATCACAGGTCACAGTCATGACTGAGAAGTCTGTTTTTCCCTCCCTCCAGAAGCATTAAAAAGAATCCATATGTCCCTTTGTGGCTGAGACAGAACGGGCAATCTGAGTGAAATCTCCCAGTTTTTCGATGAACATAGGCTAAGGGTATTTTCAGAAAATTTTTCTTGCAGGTAGCTAAGTTCTAGAAAGACCACTGAGAGGGGAAAAAAAACCAGGTCTGGCATTAAGAAAAACAAAAGAAACCAAAGGAAAGGGAAATTGCAGAGAAAAAGTATGAAAACATGATTAACTGAGTTTAGGATAATATTAGCCCTTGAAACTCCCACTCTATCTCATTTACTCTAGCCAGATATGTGCCTTTTCAAGAAAAAGTTATTGAAGTTCTGAACCATTAGTAAGTAAAACAAAAGAGCAAAGCAAGTAGAGGATCAAATTGCCCCCTCTATTCCATAGAACATAGGCACACCCGCATGCACATGGACTTTCTAATACGGAGCCTCTGAATTCTAAGCACCTTCCCCACTCTGGGTCGACTGGGTGCCCTTTGGCTCCTCTGATAGATGCCAGACCTTTGCCACTAAGCTTGTCAGAGGTCAAGAGCAATCAGGAGCAGGAGCTCTCTGAGAGCAGTTCACCAGTCAGGGAGGTGTTTCCTCTCCAACGTGGAGAGTAGAGTGGCTACAGTGTTGCGCTAATGGTATGACTCCCCTTGAAAGAAAACATCAGAAGTGAAAAAGGGTTCTTCCTTTAATGGATATGTTGAGCACAAGGTTCCATAGATCTCAGCCGACCATCCCCCTGGCAGATGCGGAGAAAGAGATGGCGGAATGTTCGGGAGAGAGGTCTGGGCTGTGGCATGCATCTGGATGCCATTGTGTGCAGTAGGGGTTGAAACCATGAACAGAGATGAGATTTCTTGGAAAGAGGACATAGAGTGTGAATAGAGTCCTTAGAAATACAAGCAAAGGGTAGAGCAAGGAGAAGCCAGGAAAGAAATGGAGAAGGAAGAATCCAAGAACAGTGTTGCAAAAGCCAAGGAAAGAGAGACAGAGGAGGAAGAACAGACAGTAGCATCAGTCAATACTGAGCTATCACATGATCCGGGATCAGTTATAAGGTTTGGCAGTGAAGTCGCCTTTGGGGCACCTCTGCCCTTCTGCAGAGTTGTTTGGAGGAGTTGGGGTGAAAAACCCTACTGTAGTGGGTAGAGAAATGAAGAGCAGTTGAGAAAGACCTGTTCTCTGCCCTCCAGGAGAGGAGAGCCCGACAGTAATGAGTATCCATAATTAAAAAGGCAATTACAAAAGTCTTTACCTTGGACCCATGAATGTGCTCACAAAAGGTCCCCAAAACTCATGGCCAAACCTTGTGTGCTTTGTGTGTCTAAGCATTTTTCTAGGGCAAGATTTACAGCTTTCATAAAATCCAATGGCCCAGTATTAGGAGCCAAGAAAACATTAACTGAACAGAGATGGGTCAGGATTCTAAGCCCTCATAAAGGCAAGTGTGTAGCTCAAGTCCTCCATCTTGGGGTCCAGGTGGAACAAAACCCAGAAGGGAACTCTTCTGGAAGTATCTATACTCGATACCTGGGAGACACTTGAGGGGTCAGTTGAGGAGATCTTGGTAAAGAACAGGAGAAACGAAAGCAAGCCAGAGAAAGCTGGAAGGCTAGAACTGCCATCCATTCATTTCACAAATATTTGATAAGTGCCTATTAGGTCCCGGGGGCGCTGCTAAGTCCTGGAGATATAGCCTGAGGGAATTTGTCTTTTAGAAAGTGAGAGACTGAAACTTGAGATTTCATGGGTGAAAACAGTTCTTTCACAACTTCTTGTTACGTTTGCTCAATTATTTAATTCTCAAGTCATAATGTTCACATTTGGAAAAAAAAAAAAGCAAGCAAAACCATGCATGGTGAATTAACCCACCAAGCTGCCAAGATCAATCTCCAATTCATTCACTTGAGTCTTGAGGGAAGAAGGGAAAAATCGAGATGACAATTAAAAAAAAGAGAGAGCAAATTGATATGTTAAAACTTTGCATTTCAACTTTGAGTTGACATTGTGGTGAGGCTCTTTCCAGCTGCTTTGTCTGGCCATGTCAAGAAGTGACCATGATTTATTGTGCCACCTCCATAATTTCAATGCGCTTGATCTCCCACCGGAAGCAGTGACAAGTAAGGTTAACTGCTGTGTGAAGAGACAGTATGAGTAATGCTTCGTGCACAGAGCTGGCACTGATCTACAGCGTGAGGTGAGGGAAGCAGGGTTGTTAGCCATTGGTCGAACCCCTTCCAAACAGCAACCTCCTAAATGCCCTAACACCTTTTGGAATAGTCAGTACTTGTATGGAAAAACACCCTGAATCGTGTTAGAGTCTGCTTCCTTGTCCTTATTCCTTCACAAATGTGCAAAATGCCAATCTTGCTCACCCTTGCATTCTGTATTATTAGTAATAGCTAACATTAAGTGTCCATATACCACATCAGCCCTGTCTGTGTGCTTTATATTCCTTATGACATCAGTTCATCCTCATCTTGTCATCTCCTATTATCATGCCCATACACAGAGGAAAAGAATGAGGCAGGCTAAACAGAATGAGGTTATTACACAGTTCACCAAGGTGTGGGAAGCAAAGCCAGATTAAGCTCCTCTTCCATGAGCCCATTCTTATTCATTTAATTCAGTCAATTTACCCTAATTCATACTGTCTTTTTAACTAGCTTGTATACATTTCTTTTTTTTTTTTTTAAGATTTTATTTATTTATTTGACACAGAGAGAGATATCAGATCACAAGCAGGCGGTGGGGGGGGGAAGCAGGCTCCCTGCCAAGCAGAGAGCCCAATGTGGGCCTCGATCCCAGGATCCTGAGATCATGACCTGAGCCGAAGGCAGAGGCTTTAACCCACTGAGCCACCCAGGCGCCCGCTTGTATACATTTCTAAAGAACTGTTGCTCTGCCACTACTGAGTAAAGTAGCATGTGCATCACCACAGAAAATATTTTTTTAATCGTCCGTGATTATAGCTTGTGTTGATGAATAAGATCCAGATTGGAAGTTTTTGTGTCTGCAAATATTCCATCAAAGCTAATCACTTTTTCATATGTTTACACCTCATTTCCCCCAAACAAATGAAAAAGAAAAAAGAAAAACCAACATTGATGGAACACCTACTTCATTCTAAACATGGTGGTAAGAGCCTCAAGCCTCACAGTGACCCCATGAGGTATATATAACTATCCTTATTTTATAAATTGAAAACTGGAAGCTCAAGGAAGTTAGGGACACTTCTCCTGGTCTATGTGAGAGGTTTAAGTGGGCTCAAGGGCCTCTGTGATTCCATTTCACCAGGACCAGACACCTACTGTGGATGTCTTGTGTATGTAACTCGGTGCCTCATATTTTATTATACACATAGATAAGAGGAAATTGGAAGGAAAGAGAAAGGCATGAAGAGAAGAGACTGAGAAGTGGGGTGAGAGTAGCCATCAGAGCTTAGATAGCCCTCAAACACTGCAGATGTGGCGTCTATGCATCCCAAGTTTTCCCAAGGTCTGTCTAAACTTTTGTCGAAGACTTCAGATTCCAGTTGTCTGGACAGCAACCTTGAGAAGTCACACTCAAAGCTTCTTCTCTGGCAATAAGCCAAACTCCCTCCATTTTTCTGGCAAATGCACAGTACCTGTGTGAAGTATTCTGCTTTCCAAAATGCCTGAGCGCAAGGTCAAGGATGTGCTGCTATTGGGATCTTGTCCCGTACAGCGACTCAGCTGGTAGAGATGGGGCTCCTGGAAGAGGGGTTAGGGACCTAGCCTCCGCTTATCACACGAGTATCATCTTAATCTTATCTCCTCAACTCTTTCCCTTCACAGCAGAGTTCAGGGAAAGTCAGTTCATATCTCAATTCAAACTCTTTTTTTGCCTAGAGAAAAGAATGCTGTTGTTTTTGTCTAATGGAAGTACTGTGCTGTGACTGGATTTGCAACAGCAACATGTCAAAATGCCAAAAAAGTGTGTCAAAAATAACATTTAAAAAACTCAAGGGAGACATGTTATAGTCCTAAATGAGCATCTTTATTTCTCTGTGTTGAAAGACTTTAGTCTCCTCTCAAGGGTCTTAATAAACCTCAAAAAAAAAAAAAGCAACACTTAATGAACACAATTTAAGGGCTAATCCAACCCCTGATACTCCCATTACTGTCAAAGCATCTTTCACTGGTGTGTGCCTTCTCCTCTTCCAAGTTTTCCCGTGCAATTTCTTCTTCAGTGGATGCTTGTTTTCCCAACATCCTTAACCTCCAAAGTATATGCATATTGCCATAAAGCTAATCAACTAAAAACAATTAATTTCAATTTATTTTCTTTGTCACTGTTGAGGAAAACACCACAAAGTATTTCCTGACACATTGCAGATAACAGTCAAATTCATGGCGATCCCTTGTTGCCATGGGTTTGTATATTTCATTTAACGGGCTTTTCGATAGCATTCAAGAGTGTCTATAAGCTGGATGCTGGCCTCCCATGATCTGGCTAAAAGAAGATAAGAATATTAGAATTTCAGAGGCTATTCAGATCATTCAAAGTATCATAGTGTCTTCTGTATAACTCGAAGAGGAAATACTCATTTCTACCAAGATCTGGGGTGAAGGTTTCATCTAATACCATGAGTCTCCTTGTATGTCCTGCTTCAACCGCTTTATTGGTCATCTATGGTTTTGTGACTGCTCAGTTTCCCCAGTGCAAAGGCAAGTGCTAACCAATCAAAACCTAGGTAAAGTAATTAGAAAATATGTGGACCTGTGACATAGCATAGCCATAGTTATTCTGCAAGAATTGTTTTTATACTAGGAAGAAGAGTATCTCCCTTTAGTTCAAGAACAGTAGAGGCTGGTGAAAACCTAGAAGAGCTGGTGGCCACGTTTGCTGTGATGCAGAGAACCTCTTCCCAACCATAAAGTCAACAAAGGTAGCCAAGGGCGCCTGGGTGGCTCAGTGGGTTAAAGCCTCTGCTTTCGGCTCAGGTCATGATCTCAGGTCCTGGGATTGAGGCCCGCATTGGGCTCTCTGCTCAGCAGGGAGCCTGCTTCCCCCTCTCTCTCTGCCTGCCTTTCTGCCTCCTTGTGATCTCTCTCCCGCTGTGAAATAAATAAATAAAATCTTAAAAAAAAAAACAAAAAACAAAGAAAACAAAGGTAGCCAAGGGCCAAGACAGGAAGATCAGTCTCAGTAATGATGTCGGAGCCCTTACAGTCAACTATACCTAAAAACAGATCTACTCTTAGATTTAGATTACCAAGTTACATGAGTCAATACATTGCTTTTTGTGCTCATGTTAGCTGGATTTTGCTTCTTGCGTACCTGAAAAATATGCCTAATTCCTACAGATAAAGAAAACTGTGTTTCTTTCATAAGCCCAAGGCATCATGGTTCAGTGTGGGTGGGTTTTAACTTTTCTGTTGCTATTGCTGTGTTGCAACCAGGTGGACTGCTTATATCCAGATGGCTTCCCCTTATCCCTTTAGTGGTAAATTTTCATTACAAAAGACCCCTGATCATTTCCCCAACACTTGTTTGTTAGGTGCTCTGATACATCCTTGGAGATTATAAACCAGTGCAGTCTTTCTACAAGGCAAGTTAGTGGGAAGGATCAAGAGTCTTTGATAACCATACCACTGGGATTATGCCAAAACTACCAAGAAGTCTGTTAAAGGATCAAAAATGAAAACTCACACCATTATCTCTGTAACTGTTGAAAGGATATTTGAAAACTTCACTATCTGCTTTTTATTTATTTTTTTAATCTTAACAAAATAGGAAACACAGATACTTCCTCGGCATGATACAAAATGTCTCTCTCAACACAAAAACCTCATCATACTTAATGGAGAAAAACTATACATACTCTCAATAAATGAGAAATAAAGACCTCCATTGTATCAACTACTACTTAACATTATTTTGGCAATAACAATCTTACCACAAGACAAGAAAAAGAAATGATGCTTAAAAATGAGAAACAAGGAAGTAAAATTATCATTATTTGAAGTGGTCTAACAGTTTATCAAGAAAAGTCAACAGACTACATCGTAAAACTTGTATTAAAACCAAGAACAAGGGGCACCTTGGTGACACAGCTGGTTAAGCATCTGCCTTCCACTCAGTTCATGATGCCAGGGTCCTGAGATTGAGCCCCACATCGGGCTCTCTGCTCGGCGGGGAGTCTGCTTCTCCCTCTCCCTCTGTCCCTCACCCTGCTTGTGCTGTCTCTCAAATAAATAAATAAAATCTTTAAAAAAAAAAAAAGAAGAAGTCATAGTATGACTAGTAAGAAAATTATTATGTATATATAATAGCCATCATATATTCAGTACACAACTACAAGTTACATTGTGAAATGGAAGAAAAGACCCCATTTGCGATAGCAAAAATAATAACAATAATAATAACAGATTTTAAAATACCTAGGAATAAATTTGGCAAGCAGTGTGCAAAATCTACATAAGTTAAATTTTAATGCTACTAAAAGGCAAAAGGACAATAAATAAATAGAAAAACAACCATTTTCCAAAATACAGAATATCAAGTTATAAAAATAAAATTTCTTCCCAAATTAATGAATTTGAAACAATTCTAATGAAAACACTGTAGGATTAAAGGGAAAAGCAGGCAAAGTGATTCTAATGTTTTTATGGAAAATATAAATGGACAAAGTGTGCCCCCCCAAAAGAGAAAGAAAAAAATCTGAAAAAGAATAATAAAGAAGGGACACTAGCTATGCCAGGAATTGAAATATATTGTAAAACTAGAAAATTTTTAAAGTATAGTTCATGAAAAAAAATCATAGGACAGAATAGGAAAATGAAAAACAGATTCAAGTATATATGGGAATTTAATACATGATAATGCTAACATTTTAAAATAATGGGGAAAATTATATCATATAACAAATGGTATTAATTAGCTATTTAAAAAAATAAGTTGTACCCCTATCTTTACACAAAAATAAATTTTAGATTCAGCAAAAATTTGTGTAAAATACAAACTCATAAAAGTACTAAAGGAAAAGAGACTAGTATATTTACAATCTCCAAGTATAGAAAGGCTTTCTGTGTCTGACAATACTCAAGATCTTTAAAATAAAAAACACTGATACAGACAACCATACACACAAAACATTTCTGGGAAAAAAAATTTCTGAATGGCAAAAACAACCAAATAACAATCACTGAAAAGATAATCTGGACAAAAAAGCTTGCAAATGATATCACAACCAAAGAGCTTAAATTTCATCAACATGAAAACAATGCTGACAAATTAATAAGGAAAAAACCAAAAACCCAGAAGAAAACACCTCCCCAAAATAGCCCATCTCCCAAAAAGGAAAGAATAAGTGTCTTAAAAAATGATCAACCTCACCCAAAATAAAAGAAATTAAAATTACAATAAAATAACATTTTAACCTCTTACATTGGCAAAAATCAAAACATTTCATAATATATTATACAGATGGGGAGAATAAGAAAACAGACTCTTTTCATCACATATTACTGGTAGAAACATAGATTGATATAACGTCAATGGCAATGATTTTGTAATACAATGGTCCTCTCTTTTTTTTTTTTAAGATTTTATTTTTTTATTTGACAGAGAGATTACAAGTAGGCAGAGAGGCAGGCAGAGAGAGAGGGGGAAGCAGGCTCCCTGCTCAGCAGAGAGCTGGATAAGGGGCTCGATCCCAGGACCCTGAGATCAGGACCTGAGCCGAAGGCAGAGGCTTTAACCCACTGAGCCACCCAGGTGCCCCTACAGTGGTCCTCTCTTATCCATGGTTTTGCCTTCCACCGTCTCAGTTACCCTCGGTCTGGACGGTCTCCAATTGTATGGTCAGCCAACCGCAGCCTAACGTGACGTCACAACGCCAACGTCATTCCCCTCACTTCATTTCATCACATAGGCCTTTTATCAGCTCGCATCATCCCAAAAGAAGAGGGGCGAATATTGTACAATAAGCTTTGTAAGAGAGAGACCCCATTCCCATAACTTTTATCACAGTGTATTGTTATCATTGTTCTATTTATTATTAGTTGTTGTTAATCTCTTACTGTGCCTAATTTACAAATTAAGCTTTATCATAGATTTACATGTCTAGAAAAAACATTATATATAGGTTTGTGTACTACCGTCAGCATCCACTGGGGGGGCTTCAAATATATCCCCCCAGATACGGGGAGACTTCTGCACCTACCAAAACATTAGCTGTCCGTAATTTTTAACCAACCATTTCCACTCCTCGTACCTTATACCGTGGGAAATAAAGTCTACACAGTGATAGTCAATACAGCATTGTGGATAGTAGGAAAAGATTAAGATTCATGTAAACGTCCATCCACAAGAGACCCTCAAATATTACACAGCTATTAAAAAGAAAAATGCAGGGGTGCCTGGGTGGTTCAGTCAGTTAAGCGTCTGTCTTCGGCTCAGGACATGATTCCAGGGTTCTGGGATCAAGGCCTGTGTGGGGCTCCCTGCTCAGCGAGGAGCCTGCTTCTTCTTCCCTCTCTGCCCCTCCCCTGGCTCATGTACATGCACGCTCTCTCTGGTGCTCTTTCTCTCAAATAAAGTCTTTTTTAAAAAAATTATTTTTTTAAAGAAAAAAATTCATCTCTTTGTATACGACATGGAGGGATTCCCAGGATATATGTGCTCATAATATAAAAGATTTCTCTGAAAGGAAAAGCAAGAAACTGAGGCTGGATTCTTGATGGCTGGGAGACAGAGTGGAAAGGAGACTTGATTTCACTGCATGACCTTTTGTGTCTTCTGAATTTGCGTTTTATATATGTTTGCATTACTTATTAAAAATAACTTTAATAATTTAGCTGTTAATCAAATCATCAAACTATTTTAAATAATAACCAACATATCCATACTGTAATAAAGTAAGATCATTTCTAAAACTCTATTTTAAGAAAATAATCTGAAACAGACCAAAGTATGTCCACAAAGATATTTGTCACAAGGGTTTTTTTGTTCGTTGTTTTGTTTTGTTTTAATAATTAGGGAATGGTAGCAATCTAAGTACATAATGTTAAGGAAGCTGTTAAGGAGATAAATGTCACACTAATAAAAGGGAATATTATGCAGCCTTTAAAAGTTTATGAAGAGCTTTTAACAACAAGGGAATGTGCTTATATGATCTAGTGAAAAACACAAGTCGGAACATTTTTTTACACTGGGACCTCATGTGAAAACACATAGCAAAATGTTTAAAATATAAAGGATAATTATACCTGAGAAATGGGATTACAGAAAATATTTTTCCTTTACATTTTTCAGAGTATCCAATTTTTCCAAGATGGGAATGCATTTTTACTATAGTAATCAGAAAAAAAAATGTTGAGTAAAAATTAAGATCTGTGTGCCTTTATTCACAATCGCTGGTCTCCTTACTTACTAAGGACAGACTCAGAAAACCCTCCCCTCCAGGACTTGGTCTCACACTGCATGTAACCTGTTTTTTTGCTTTCTAGTAAGATCCTACCAGAGGTGATTTCATTTTATGCCTGTACTTGGTGCCGAGAGAGCAGTGCCTACCTTTTCATCAGCACACCCTCTGCATGAGACTGGGAGTCCAGCACGATGACAGTTTCTGCAGCCAGTCTTCTTGGATACACATCCCAATTCCATCATTTTCTACTTAATGTCTCTGTGCTTCCGTGGGGAGGCAAGCGAGCCACCATGTAATGTCGCCATGGAGATTAAATGAGATAATTCACGTAGGGTGCATAGCTCAAAAGTGCCTGGCATACAGCCAACCTTTATAAATATTAAATATTTTGCAAAAGAGAAATTTGCTTTTTGATTCAAGACTGTGACTTCAAAACATGAAGATAAACTCTCTTAATGACACCCTATTCTTTATCAGCTTAGCTGCTTTGTTGTTCCCCAAGAGTCTGAGGTTCTGGTCACATGGCTTGAGGTTTTCTTTCCAACCTCTCTGCATTAATTCCACACTGACTCTGCTGCCTTTGAAACCCACACCAGCAGGAAGCTTCAGGGACTGTAGAAAGATTTTAGTGCAGATGCCCTAGGAGGACTGGCTGTCCTAAGAAACAGGGAATGAGTTGGGGAAGGGGAAGGTCAGAGGAAGCTCATAACAGATAGGCTTCCAGAAGGTTTATATTTACTCCTGGAAGGCTGGAGTGGTGGTCAGAATTCTTCGTGCAGAAAAAGAATTCTTCAAGATCTCTCATAGACCATGGATTGATTTCATACCTAAACTCAAAAAAAAGAAGTTCGGAACAAGATCTTGATTTCTGAACACTGTTCTCCACCAAAAGAAGCCAAGGGCTGTTTGAAAGAAAGTCTGTTTCCAGGACTGGGGCAAGGAAAGGAAAAGAGGCTCCTGGAATATTTTGTGTGTGTGTGTGCCAGAAAGTAAGGAAGTGTCCAAAAGATGAAAAGAACATGTCAAAGGAACACAGAAGTCAACTTGAAGGTGCTCTCACTGAGCATCAAAATAAATAAGGGTAGTAATGGATGATATCGCTTGAAAGAAAATAAAATTCCCAAAGCACTAACTAGTCAATGACAGCCAGTGGTGTGGGACTCTTCGACACCCAGAGCAATGATGGGAATCTCCATTTCTGGGTGGGAAAGGGTTGAGGACTTATCCCCAGACAATCAGCTTCTATATCCAAATTCATCTCAGAGAAGCAGAACCAAACATTTTTATCATGATTCCCATCCTCATGAAGTACCATCATCAATCAATAACCAGCTGATAAGCTCAGAGGAGATCAAGCCTGCACCAGGACACCCATATTTGTCCTACTTTGGTCTTTGCAAGAGGAGGGAAATGCTAAATGCAGCCTGAGAGCCCGGTGACACAGAAGAGAAAAATATTTTGAACTCTGTTTCTTAGGCAACATAAAATTTTGTGATATGTTGATCAAAGATGAAAAGCAGCAATGCAGAGTGATGAGTTTTGTCCTGAGGGGCTGGCAGGTACCTTGAGGCACCAGAAATGACATTGAATTTCAGATAAATTAAAGGTATATCTAGCAACAGTAACTACATGTAAAATGAAAATGATAACCCCTCAACTTCTGTCCCTGATGCACATTTTCTAGAACCTTCTCTCTGTGCTCATATATTATTCATCTCATCTCTAACACATATGTAATAATAAAAGCAAGTGCTTATATACACTTACTATATGCTAGACATTGTTTTACAGCATATATTAACATATTTTTTAATCCCAACAACTCTATGAGGTCAACAATGTTATTATCATCCCCATTTTATAGATGAGGAAATGAAGGCACAGAGAAGTTTTAATAACCCATCACAGGTCACAAGGCTTAGAGATCAAAGCTAGAATTTGAATGTAGGTCATCCAGGTCCAGGACTTAGATCTTAATCATGGCAATCTATTGACAATCTATTGTCTCTGGACTTAGAATATATAGATACACACACACACACACACACACACACACACATTCCTATAATCATCAAAAAGATTCCTTTTTCAAGACAATTTCAGCAAGTGGGGAGAGTAAATATATTGAATATATTGACAGGTCATGTCTCATTCTCTGTGGTCTGAGCAATACATGCCAAGCCTTTGAGATTCTTGAATATAGACTCAAACAATTTATGAGGAATACCCTGGGGACCTGGGTGGCTCAGTTGGTTATGCATCTGACTCTTGATTTCAGCTCAGGTTAGGTTATGATCTCAAGGTTGTGACATTGAGCCCTCCTCGGACCCTGAGCTTGGCATGGAGCCTGCTTGAGATTCTCTCCCTCCCTCTCCCTCTGCCCCCATTCTGTCCTGCTTGTGCTCTCGAAAGAAAGAAAGAAAGAAAGAATCCAACATCCCTTCAAAACTGGCTTGGATCTAAGTCTTTGGTTCAGTTAATAGATTTTCTATTGTGGAATGTCAGACAGCCTCAAATATGTAGGAAAATCCTAAGTGTGGGGACGCTCTTATCAAGGAAGTTTTGCTAGTCCCCTAGAGTCCTCTGGATGGGCAGCTCTCTTTGATTTTGTTGCATTTGGCTGGTCCCACTTGAGTTCTCCTACCACCCAAAACTCTCCGTTCCCATTATATTAGTGGGGTGTTTTTTTTTCTCAATTCCACATTTGCATTTTTATGCTTCAATTTCCTTATCTGTAAACTGGGCTAATTAAAGCACCTATATCATAGGATCATTGGGACAATAAAGTAAGATAAGACAATGAAAAGTTCTTAGAATGGCTGGCATAGAGTGCTAGAAGTGTCCACTGGTACTGCCATTACACAGAATAAAAATCTGTTTTCTCCCTCATTTTGCATTTTGTGTGAGGGTCCCAAGTGGCATTTCCTGGTGGGCTGTGGACTGTTCCACCCATCTCATGACACTATCGTAGATGACTTCAGTTACTGATTCTTATGGATTAAATTATGTTCCCTTAAAATATGTTGAAATCCTAGGCCCCAGAACCTGTGAATGTGGCCTTATTTGGAAATGAGGTCTTTGCAGATAAAATCAAGTTAAGATGAAGCCACATTGAATCAGGGTAAACCCTAGTCCAATACAATGAGCATCCTTATAAGAAGAGAAGACATGTGTGTACACATACACACACGCGCGCACACACACACACACACACAGGAGATTGACATGTAACAATGGAAGCAGAGATTGAGCATTACAACCACAAGTGAGAAAGACCCAAGGATTGCCAGCAACCACCAGCAGCTAGGAAAAAGCAAGAAGTATCCTCCCCTAGAGCCTTCAGAGAGAACATAGCCCTGTAGACACCTTGACTTCAGACTTCTCGCTTCCAGAACTGTGCGAGAATAAATTTCTGTTGTTTTAAGCCACTCAGTTCATGGTAATTTATTATATCATCCCTAGGAAATGGATGCCCTGAGCTTTGCCTTTCCACATTCACTCTTTGGGTTTTCCTTCTCTAACTTCCCTCCCCTAATGTCTCTCATTCACGTTTTTTGCATGAATTTCCCCTCATTTATGAAGCATCAGATGAAATATTTAGTCACAGTGGTCTGTGTCAGAAAATGCCCTGTTCTCTAGGATTGGTGTGGTTTTTTTTTATTTGTTGTATATTAATTCTTTCCCTACTGCAAAATGCGACAGTGCAACAAAAGGCTATGACACAGAACACTGAATTTCTTTTATTTAACTCTGTCAGTGTTAGGGAACAATGTGTTATCATTGGAATCAGAAGCCAATCTTGTCCTGCTGGGTTATCGTGAATCCTCATTTGGCTCTGGCCATTCATAATCCTGATGTCCTAATATTCTTTCAACTGGGAGATTGACAAAGAAACCACTGTCATTTCACCGAGTGATTATTCAATTCCATATTCCTAAATCTCATTTTTTCCAGCTTCTCTGAGTTAAACATTACATTTTATTTCAGCTAAATCACCCCTGTAATAGGCTGAATCTTATTCTGTTAGAGATTTTGATGACTTCTGCATTGATGGAACATAAAACAGTGTCTAGCATATATACATTTTTACAGTTTAATTCTGGGTTCCCAAAAGATAAATTGTGAACCAAATGGGGAAAGAGACATGAATAAATAATGCCAGCTGAGCAGACTAAAATATGTAGGAAAAGTTAAGCCCCTCTCAGTAAATGTCAAGTATGAAATTGTTTTATATAATTTTATTCATTGGACCTAACCTACTCCCGCAAGATTTCATTTGATTTTCAGAGATTGATACCATTATGTTCTGCATTTCAAGTACGAGATCAAAACATGCCCAGCACCAGACTTCAGTTCCTTGCACTGTGATGCAGAACCTGCTCTAACAATGGTACATTCCCTGGAACAGAGTGAAGTTCGCTCTCAACAGAGGGAACGCGATGAACTGGAATGTGTGGGTAATCACTGAGGGAGGGCACTGTTGAGGAACGAATCTCCACTGCTACAGCACATCAGAGCAAGGAACCTCAGTGCAAGAGCAAAGGAGTCCCTTCTATTTTCAACAACCACTGTCCCAGTGGAGGTTGATTAGACACAGCATAACAGCCAAACTGACCACACATGTCGGCAGATTTTGCAGAAATTGGCAGAGATTGCTCACCAAATTATTTACCTTTTCCTTCCAGACATGCAGCTAGACTACATATCCCAGTCTCCCCTGTGGTGAGATGTAGGCTGGTGGCCGAGTTCTGGACGTTGGAATGGGCATCATAGTGGTATACTCCACCTTCAAGCATGGGCTACCAAAGTTTCCATACAATCTTCCCTGTTCTCTCTTTTCTTTCTTCTGCTAGCCAGACTCAGAGAATTCCAAAGAACTCTCAGGAAACTCCAAGGCCCTAGAGCAGAAGCCATAACCTGTTTCCTATGAAGGGCCAGAGCATAAATATTTTAGATTTTGGAGGTTATACAGTGTCTGCTATGATTGCCTAACTCTGTTCTTGTATTAGGAAAGCAACCTTCAACAATATATAAATGAATGAATGTGCCTGTGTTCTAATTAAACCTTATTTACAAAAACATTGAATTTGGCCCACAGACTATAGTTTTCCAAACCCTGCCCCAGGGGACAACTCAAAGCGAAGATTAAGGATTCCTGAAGAACCACGGGAATTAGACCATCCTCTTCCCCTGTCTACTGTGTTGATCTTAAGGGCTGGGACATGTGTGATGCACTGACATGGTATTCTGTTCCTGGCAGTCACTCAGGAATCCAGGCCAACAGAGACATCATCTTAGCACACACTTTCACAATCACCCCACTTTTGAAAGAAAGTATTTCAAATAATACTCTTCTTAAAGCTTCTTCCTAGAAGCAATGAATGTATCATTTCCACTCACATTTTATTGGCAAGCCAATGCATATGACTACATCTAAAATGGAAAAAATGGAGGGGTGATCTACCACATGCCCAAGAGGAGAAGAGAATCCACTTAGGACAGTAATGATTCTACACAATGTGAAATAAAGCTATCGGTCATTCACATCCTAAGTGCAAGGAAAGTTTAGTCATACTGCTCTCATCCTAAGGCTGAAGACTGGCCTACAAAGGAGAAGCAAATATGGTATTAGAACTCAGGCCACGGGGCCCCTGGGTAGCTCAGTGGGTTGAAGCCTCTGCCTTCGGCTTAGGTCATGATCTCAGGGTCCTGGGATCAAGGCCCATATTGGGCTTTCTGCTCAGCAGGGAGCCTGCTTCCTCCTCTCTCTCTGCCTGTCTCTCTGCCTACTTGTGATCTCTCTCTGTGTGTCAAATAAATAAATAAAAATCTTAAAAAAAAAAAAAAGAACTCAGGCCACTGTGGGTGGAGCAGGCTTGAACAACATGACTGGGTCTGGGTTTTCAGAAAGCAGCATAGGACACAAGGGAAATAGAAACTGTGGGAGCTATGGACAGAGAAAGGAAAGACTAGGGGACTTAAATTAGCATCTTAGATAGAACTTTGCTTCCATCCATCCATCTCTCTTCCATCTTTGAGAATGACAGAATTAAACTGACCCACCTACAAATGATCCCCACTTAGGTTGGGCCATATGAGATCACCAATACTTCACCATGTTTTACCTACAAAACTAGTTTTATAAGGTAAAACCTAACTTCTTATATTTTATTTTTTAGCTTAATGTTTCTTTTCTTTATTTAAATTCAGTTAGGGTTCCTGGGTGGCTCAGTTGGTTAAGGAACTACAATCAGCTCAGGTCATGATCCTGGAGTCCCTGCTCAGCGGGGAATCTGCTTCTCCCTCTGACCTCTCCCCTCTCATGCTTTCTCTCTCTCTCATCCTCTCTCTCTCTCTCTCTCTCAAATAAATAAATAAAATCTTTTTTAAAAATAAACAAATAAATTCAATTAGCCAACATATAATACATCATTAGTTTTTGATGTAGGGTTCAATGATTCATTAGTTGTGTGTAACACCCAGCACTCATCACATCACGTGCCCTCCTTAATACCCATCACCCGGTTATCCCATCCCCCCACTCACCTCCCTTTCCACAACCCTCAGTTTGTTTCCTGGACTCAAGAGTCTCTCATGGTTTGTCTCCCTCTCTGATTTCTTCCCATTCAGTTTTCCCTCCCTTCCCCTATGATGGTCTGCACTATTTCTTATATTCCACGTAAGAAGTTAAAAATAGAGTTACCCTACAACCCAACGATTGCACTGCTAGGTATTTACCCCTGAGATACAGATGTCATTTCTTATATTTTAAATAACACCTGTCTTTATTTTGAAAATAGAAGAGCATAAAAATTTAGTTCATAGAATTAGAGGGTTCTACCCAAAAATGTGCTCAGAAACTACAATATTCCCCAGACTGTGTAACTATATCTAGTCCTTGAACATACTTATAAAAGGAGCAAGACTGACTGCATTCTTGTCTTGACACTTGCTCTTCTAAAGTTGCAATCACTCCAATTCTAAACCTAAGAAAGAGAAGACTAACGCATGTTGAGCTCCAACTATGCAAGGAACTTAGAGAGAAGGTCATAGTTGAGTTGAAATGAGGAATAAGTGTCTGGCTGACCCCCAAGCAGCCTCAAGGATCTTTCTGTCCTGAGGAATTGAGCCTGTAGCAAGCAGAGTGGGGAAAAGCTGATATGAATGTGGCAATATAGGGTCAACTGAGAGCCAGTCCTTTGGGATTAGGTCTGAGCCCTATACTAAGAGGCTGGAGGCAGAAGTTGGCTGGGGATATTTTCCTGAGGGATTTTGTGAGATATAAGACTTAAGTGGTGAGTCTTGGGGTCATTGGGATTTTTTGTCTTCCAGATAGCAGGAACAGAGTAAGAGCACTTGTAGTAGGGTCTTGGTTTACTGGTCAGCAGTCAGCAACAAGAAGGGTCCTGTGAGAAGAGTCTACATAAGCCCATGACAGGTAATCCCCTCAAAAGCTTAGAAATAATGGAAGAAGACAGAGGAAGGAGAGAAGGGATACTGAGCTGGAGTTATGTAGTGAGGGCCATTGGTCATAAAGATGTGAACATTTCTTTTTTTTAATATTTTATTTATTTATTCAACAAAGAGAGAGATCACAAGTAGGCAGAGAGGCAGCCAGAGAGAGAGGAGGAACAGGCCAAGCCGGGAGCCCAATGCGGGGCTCGATGCAAGGCTCAATGCAAGGCTCCATGCGGGGCTCGATCCCAGGACCCTGAGATTATGACCCAAGCCGAAGGCAGAGGCCCAACCCACTGAGCCACCCAGGACCCCCGAAGATGTGAGCATTTCTTACAAAGTGAATTAGTCAGGGTTCTCCAGAGAAACAGATCCAATAAGGGGTGTGTGTGTGTGTGTGTGTGTGTGTGTGTGTGTGTGTGTGTGTAAAGAGATTTATTGTAAGGAATTATCTCAAGCAATTACAGAGGCTAGCAAGTCCCAAGATCTCCAGGATGAGTCGCCAAGCTCGAGACACAGGAAGGTCAATGGTGTAGTTCCAATCCAAAGATTGGCAGGCTCAAGACCCAGGAGGAGCCAGTGCTTCAGTCTGAGTCCAAAGGCATTAAAAGAAAAAACAGTAATCCACTGTGAAGGCCATGAGACAGGAAGAATTCTTTCTTACTCTGGGGAAGGTTAGCCTTTTTGTTCTATTCAGGCCTTCGATGGACTGGATGAGGTCCACCCACATTAGGGACAATCTGCTTTATTCAGCCTACTGATTTAAATGTTAATCTCATCCAGAAATATCCTTTCAGAAGCACCCTGAATGTGTTTGACCAAATATCTGGGTACTCTGTGGCTCAATCAAATTGACAAGTAATTAACCATCACGCAGAAGAATCTCTTTTATTCACACAGACTGTTAATTTTGCATTTCACAGAATCTTCTGTGAAACTTCTGTATTAGGTATTACCGAGGTTAGTTAAGAGTTAAGTGGACTGTCTAAGGGCATAGCTAATGGAGGAGTCAGAATTTGAACCCATGACTTTATGCATTGGTTGTTTCTAACAGTTTCCAGCATAAAGACTCCTTTTTATATTGTTTATTTCTTGATTTAAGAAAATAGGCTGTGAAGAAAAAAATTTAAACAGCTTCAGAAAACTGAATCTAATCAGTTTTAAATGAAATTATTATAAATACTTTCAGGAGTAATATGATAAGGTTATATAAAAATAAAATTATAGATAGACCACTATATGATAGTATTTTTGTTTTAGTTTACACATCATAAATAAAGCTTTTATTAAAGTTATGAGTTCCTTCAGGCAGAGCCTCAGTAGAGTGTATCAACTGGTATCCATTCTGATTGGTGTCCATGGCATACCTCTATCAAATACTGAATATTGATCCCACCTCAATGCATTAACTTCATTCTAGGCAGGTTCTCTTCACATGATGACGAGATGGCTGCAGAAGCCCTCACCCTCACATTCTCTCAGCTTTATGATCCGCAGAGAAGAAAATGTTCGACTTCCTTGACATTCTCCCCAAAGCCCTGGGCCTTGCTCTCATTGAGCCTAACTAGGTCGCTTGCCTTTATCTAAACCAAACAACCATGCTAGGAGGTTTAACCTTGGAGCTAAAAAATAGTCAATCCCATTCCCAACTACATAGGCTAATACTGAGGAAGAAGTGTTCACTCAAATAAATGTGGGATGCTGTTAGGAAGGCAGAGTAGAGGGGCGCCTGGGTGGCTCAATGGGTTAAAGCCTCTGCCTTCGGCTCAGGTCATGATCTCAGGGCCCTGGGATCAAGCCCTACATCCGGCTCCCTGCTCAGCAGGGAGCCTTCTTCCTCTTCTCTCTGCCTGCCTCTCTGCCTACTTGTGATCTCTCTCTCTCTCTCATATAAATAAATAAAATCTTAAAAAAAAAAAAAAAAAAGGAAGGCAGACTAGATGATGAATGGCCAAAACCAACAATTTTCCCTCCCATATTCCCTTAAGTAGGATCGACTCTGGGTTTGCTAGTTTTCATGTGACGAGGAAAGTTGGTCCTTCAAGGCTAGAATGTTTCCTAAGGACATGGAGATCTTATAAGAAATTGAATCAGGGGGTGCCTGGGTGGCTCGTGGGTTAAAGCCTCTGCCTTGGGCTCAGGTCATGATCTCAGGTCCTGGGATCGAGGCCCACATTTGGCTCCCTGCTTAGCGGGGAGCCTGCTTCCTCCTCTCTCTCTGCCTGCCTCTCTGCCTACGTGTGATCTCTCTCTTTCTGTCAAATAAATAAATAAAATATTTTTAAAAAGTTAAAATAAAATAAAATAAAATAAAAAAGAAAGAAAGAAATTGAATCAGAGCAGTTGTCCAATCTTATAATTCCACTCTCTCTTATTCTAGACAAATTAATTTATTATGTCTTTACAGGGCAGAGGCTTTCTTGTCTCAGCTTATGTTAAGTCCCTCAAACCAGAATGCCCTCCCTCCTACCCTCTCGTATCTTGTAAAGCTCCTGCTTACCAGTGACACTCAGCTCAGATGCTACTTGCTTCACAAAGGTTTCCCTGAGCTCCTGCCCTCACAGCCCTCCCCATCCCACCCAACCCAACTTCTTCTGAGGTTCCATAAGGCTGTGTGCCTCTCCTGTGACACCTCTACTCTTCCTGTGGATTCATGGGATGCAGAGTTAATTGTGCTGTCGTCGTCTTCTCCCTTCCAGACTGTAAACTCTCTGAGGCAAGCCTGCTTTTATTCATCTTCATGTGCTTCACCACTAACTCACTGTCGGCGCTCAACATGTATTCAATCCCGCTCAACTCAACACCCAGAGACCTGTCAATTCCCACAATGATCTCAACCCCGATCAAAATAAATCAAGGTGTTCTAGTTCTTAATCTGGGTATTGGGTCCGAGAGCATGATTTTATTATATCAATACTATTATTATTATTCTTTCATATGTGTGATATACCATTTTTTAAGAAAACAGGAAAAATCGAGTTCTCCTGGATTCCCCCATCATCTGCACATCACGTTTATACGTGACGAGTTGCTTAAACTGTAGAGGGCTCTAGGTAGCCCATGCTCTGGCTTTAATCCCTCCCTGGATCCCGCATTTCTAAGAGCTCAGTCCCTGCTACCTTAAGAAAGCCCTGCTTGGAACTCGATGCCTATAATTCTTAATTACAATTGCATTGCTGGCTTTATGTGCATCTCTGCTCATTTAAACTCAATGCTGACTGACAAATTGTGCTCGTCTGCCTATTCGACAGTAATTTAGTCAGGCAACCTGCAGCTTGCACCAGATTGATGAGCAGCTGTTTGATCTGTTTGGGGATGTATTGTTTTCTTGGTATGGGCTGCTCTGTGCTGCTGCTGAACGATGGATGGTTTTGTCTCCTCCAGTGACATTGTGGACACTCTGAATAGCCTCTCCTGTAACTCCAAATGCACACTTTAAAAACATCGATCACTCTCCATCACAGGCATAGCATCACAGAGGAGAGCAGGATGAAATGTCTCATCAGACCCAAGTCAAACTCACGTCGCTGTTTTTCGAACTAGTGAGAGTTCAAGTTGGTATTCAACTTGCTCCCACTGCAGACCAGAGCCGACGCCGTGGTTAGACATGGTGATTTCTCTTGGAAGAGCTTTGTGCTAGGGAAAGTTACCTTTCAGGAGAATAACCCTACCCACCAAGTAAGGATTCTGAGCCACGCACTCCGCCCTGGCCACATCCTGTGGCCTTTAGCCTTTCAGACAAGGCAAGCTTCTGAGTGAATTATCTGAATCTCTTCAGGCTGTGAAGAGATGTCTCTCCCCTATGACGTGTGCTTTATTATTTTTCCAGTTCAGGTTTTTCATGGTCCCTGTAACCCGAACGCAGAGTGAAAACAAATGTGTCCCTAAGGTATAAGCAAATGCTTTATCGAGATAAGATTCACTTGCCATGCCATTCACCCATTTTAAGTGTAGAATTGAATGGGTTTTGGTCTATTACAGTATGAATTCTTTTAAGTTGTGGTAAAATACCTATCCCATAAATTGTGTCCTTTTAACCATTTTTAAGTATACAGTTTGGTGCTATTAATTACATTTATGGTGTTATGCTACCATCGCCAGTGTTTCCAAAGCTTTTTATCACTCTGACAGAAAGTCTGTGACCATAAACAATGACACCCCTTCTCCTCTCCCCAGCCCCCAATAATTTCTGCTCCACTTTCTGTCTCTATGAACTTGAGTATGTAGTGAAAACATACAATATTGACCTTTGTGTGACTGGTTTATTTCACTTAGCATAATGTGTTCCAGGTTCATCCATGTTGCAGCACATATCATAATTTCCTTCTCTTCCACGGCCAAATAATACTCATGATACCCCATCGTGTGTATAGATCATATCTCATTTATCCATTCACCTGCTGATAGACATTTGAATTGTTTCCACCTTTTAGCTATTGTAAATAATGCTGCAATGAACGTGCATGTCAAGGATCTGTTCAAGTCTCTGCTTTCAGTTCCTTTGGGGATATACCTAAGAGTGGAGTTTCTGGGACAGATGGTAATTCTTTATTGAGCTTTTTGAGGAACCACCAAACTGTTTTCCTTAATGGCTACGCTATTTTACGTTCCCACCAGCAATGCACTAGGGTTCTGATTTCTCCACATCTTTGCCAGCACTTATATCTCCCATTGTTGTTTTTATAGCCATACTAGTAGGTGTGCCCAACACTGTTTTAATCCTTAAAGTCTGGGGTAGAGATTTTCACAAGTAGTAGTGGAAAGGAAGGAGATTGCCCAACTGGGGTTTGAAAATACAGTGATACTTCCGCACTTCGAGGAACTTAATCTAGGTCCATTTTTTGTTAAGCTTTTATTTATTTATTTGACAGAGAGAGAGACAGTGAGAGAGGGAACACAAGCAGGGGGAGTGGGAGAGGGAGAAGCAGGCTTCCCGCTAAGCAGGGAGCCTGATTCGGGGCTCGATCCCAGGACGCTGGGATCATGACCCAAGCCAAAGGCAGACGCCTAACGACTGAGCCACCCAGGGGCCCCCCATTTTAATTACAGATGTCTTCTGGTGGCTTCATCTGAAGCCCTGGCTCAGAATTAGGTCTTGGACCAAGTACGTGTTCTCTCAAGGACCTAGTCTCCTCATCTCTGAAGTAGGGATGGAGTTATCTCCCAGGGTCATGAAGGAGGACCTGTGGCAGCCCTTAGCCAGGTTTCCAGGGACTAATAGGCACCCTCTAAATGCCGGAATCTGACCTTTAGCCCCTCAAGTGCAGACAGTAAACAATCACTGCAGGGGGTGGGGAGAATGCTCTGGTGAAGACGAGGGTGAGGTGTTGTGCCTGGAACGGTGGGGACAGCTTCACAGTGAGTGTGGCTTGATCTCAGACACCTCAGTCCACTCTGCCTGACCTTAGCAACGCTACTCACTAGTCTACCCATATTGTTGTCTGTGGACACAGTGCACTTGACTTGCTCATAAATTACCTCTAGTTATTCCTACATGACCCCCAGAAAACTAGAACTGTTATGCACCCCACAGTTGGTCAATAAGCACTGAGTCAATAAACACCGAAATCCTCTGGTGAGAGAAACAGTGGCCGCATTTCAATGGCCTAGCTCAGACCAACGGATGATGGTGTACAGTCATAAAACAAGTACAGTGCAGAGGAGATGGGGGGCTATGCTGGGCATTTACACCCCAAAAGGTGAGACTCAGGGGCTGGCTCATATAAGGCTACACAATACATTTTCCCATTTGTTTCAAGATACACTATTCTCCAACCCACAACATGCTGCTGTGACTTACGGGTCCACCCAATCTTTGTCTACCTTATATTTTGGTCCTCAAGCCCTGTGGATTCTGCTTGCTCAGAATTAACGACCCTTCCCAGAACATTCTAATTTGCAGATAGAGAAAAAGTACTTACAGATCAACCAAGAGCATTCCACCCTTCCTTCATACGAATCCCGCCCCGAAGTATACAAACAATTCAGGAACAGACATAATAGCTGTGAAGTCAAATATAACCAGATGGTGTTCCAGTCCTGGCTATCTAAATACCATGTCATCTGTGTTACATAATTCTTAGAGAAAGCACGCCGCTTTAATTGTGCGGCACAGATCATGACAGATTGCTCAGTTTTTTGACATCATTTTCTTTGGTGTTTTCTCTGCTCTGAGCGCAGGGAAACTAATTATGTCCAGGTGGGGTCCAGGTGCAAGTATGTGTGCTAACTCCGGAGGGCCTGCTTAGATATGAAATGGTTTCGTTGGAGTGTTCTAGCTTTGAAAACTTGCTCTCTTGGCCCTTTTTAATAAGTGCTCATTTCTCTCTAAATATTCCCCCATCCCCATGCTGACTAATGACTAATTGAGGTTCTACAGAAATGGAATGGGCTCTGGGAAGGAAGAGAGGCTCCATTGCAGATTGTGGGCTGCCATTCTTTACGGTGTCTCCGGAAACCTATCTATCTTTACAACACATGGACTCGTTCCTGAAATTAGCATCATTATGTACAGTGCTAAGATGACTTAGCTTCACTTCATATTTAGAATAGAAAAATATACTTGTTAAGAAGACGTAGTTCCTATTATCAACAGTGACTGGAGTTCTGAAGAGGGAGAGATGGTAGCCTACACAACGAGGCCAATGTACCTAATACATTCAAACTGTACATTTGAAGATTGTTAAAACGGTAGATCTTATTTGATGCATATCTTGTCACAATAAAAAAAAAGTAATTGGTACTGTTTCTAACTTCAGAAGATGGCCTCAACAGACATGAGAGCAATATGCCTACTTCAGATCAGTAATATTTACAGAATGCTTCCCTGCTATTGGTTACTTCAGAGATTTGTCACCTTACATTGGCATAGAATTGCTTTCTGGTATGCAAAGTACTCTCATATACCCGATCCTATCTGACCTTCCTTGTATATACAAGACAAGTGGGTTGATCACCATATTGTAAATGAAGATTGCTGCCGTTACTTTTGCTAAATAACAAACCAGTGGCTTAAGAAGAGCACTTATTTATGCTACTCACCAGTAGGCAATTTTGGGCTGTGCTTGGTGGAGATGGCTATCCCTGATCCACATACCACCAATCTGAGTGACTTACTGAGGACTAGAGGATCCAGCTCCAAGAACAGTCCTCTCACATGGCAGGCAAGGTGAGGTTACCTGTCAGCCGGTGGCTCAGTCGGGAATGTCAGCTCAGGGTTATTCTCCACACGGGTTTCTTCACAAGGCTGCTTGGGCTTCCTCAAGCACAATTGCTAGGTTTCAAAAGGGGGCATCCCAAAAGACAGGAAATGGCAGCTTCCAGTCTCTTAAGGCTTGGGTCCAGGAAAGGGCACATCATCACTTGAGCTATATTCTATTTCTCAGAATGGTCACGGAGCTCACCAATATTCAAGGGGAGCAACATGGACCCAGCCCCTTGAAGGAAAGAACAAAAAGCCAATTTGTGGCCATCTTTAATCTGCCACAAGGACGTCAGGCTAAGAATGAGTTGGCCATGGTTACTCAGGTAGTAAGTGAGAGTTGACCATTGGACTTTCTCCACTAAACTGTTCTGGATTGGTATGATGGTTATTGCACCAAAATCCATCTAAGTCACTTGAAATTTCTGTTCCATGAAGCCAGTGGATAATCATGC
Organism: Ailurus styani; assembly: GCA_002007465.1. Taxonomy (NCBI): domain Eukaryota; kingdom Metazoa; phylum Chordata; class Mammalia; order Carnivora; family Ailuridae; genus Ailurus; species Ailurus styani. Next base: position 819,772 of record LNAC01000660.1, on the reverse strand, counting down.
TTAAACCACATTTCCTTCTTCAGGTTAGAGTACAGAAGTGAATTCTGAAAAGTTACTTTATAGGGGTGCCTGGGTGGCTCAGTTGGTTGAGCATCCAACTCTTGATTTCAGCTCAGGTCATGATCTCAAGGTTGGGAGATCAAGCCCCGTGTGGGGCTCCACACTCAGCGTAGAGTCTGCTTATCCCTCTCCCTCTGCTCCTCCCACTTTTTCTGCTCCTCCCTCTTCCTCTGCTCTTCCCAGTAGCTCTCTGTCTCTCTCTGTCTTCTCTCTCTCTCAAATAAATAAATAAAATCTTTTTTTTTAAAAAAGTTACTTTTTAAAATACAAAACGCTTTGAAACCTATCTCTTCCAAGTCTGCGTCCTAGGTATTCACATGAAATCCTTAATTTGGTTTCTGCCAATGATTTAAACACTACTTCCCATGATATTTAGCACCACCAAAATGCATACAAATGCAGTATCATGTGTCCTGAATCTAAGCACTTTTAATATCAAAAACATCATGCTTATCAAATTACCTCAAGTAGCAAGAGAATTTATGTCACCTAAAAATCTCAAAGATTAAAAATGTTCTACTATGGTTGAGATGTCCTTTTCATGATATGAAGCTCCCATTTCAGGATGAAGCTCTATAGGTGAAATAACCATCTTGCTTTGAACAATCTTACCTTGTGGCAAAATTGGCTGAAAATGAGCTATTCCATCAAGTGGGAGATATTAACCTATGAGTGCTTCATGTTGACAAATGAGGTTAAGCCATGGAGACTTGGGAAAATGTCCTTTACAATGGAGAGAGCTGGCTGCCACCACCTTACCCAAGTGACCAAACTCCACATGCACATCCACATCAGGAATAGTGGGACAGACAGTCTGCCATTAAATGCCTCTCAACATAATACATTGGGACGTACACAGTGCCACTTGGAAAATATTCTTGCCAAAAATGTTCAACTCAACGCTCCTCAGCCTCAACACCTGATTTTCAGGACACCTTTCTCAACTGGCATTCCTCATCTGAACCAGAGATCACAGAAAATGAGTTGAGTAATGACTTACTCAATTTTTCCAACGAAACACAATTGGTACCATGCTATCTGCATGGGATAGAAGTTAATTCATGACATAAAATGGGTGCCTTCGGACATTACAGTTCAGTTCTCTCATGGATCTACAGTTGCAAAGGATCAACTTAAAGAAGGAAATGAGCAGACAAATCCAGAATATGAGACGATCTACAAAACAACTCACCTAGTCTCTTCAAAAAGAAAATGCTATGAAAAGTGGTGTTTGTTAATTAAAGGAAACTAATGCCCTCTCACAAAAGATGATTTTTGTGTATTTTTTACCTTTATATAGGAGGATCATATATTTTATACTCTCTTTGTATCAAGCTTGTATTGCTCAAGATAAGGTCCAAGATTCACCCAAGCTACTGCACGATTCAGTACTGCTCTCCTTTTTTACTGCTGTGTTATATTCCTTTGCACAAAAATACTAGCATTTACTTATCCATTTTATGGGTGATGGGCATGTGGGATATTTCCAGTTTGGAGAAATAATGAACAAAATTGCTTGTGCAGGTCTCTCTGTGGCATATTCAATCATTTCTCATGAGTATATACTGAGGAATAGCATTACTGGGTCATAGAGTCAGTACAAGCTGAAATTTATTAGATCCTGGCAAGCGATTTTCCTAAAATTGTGGTTGAACCAATTTATACTCCCAGCCAAAAGATCTGAGATATCCAGATCCTCACCCCTTCTGGGAGATGGGGAGGAAAAGATATTGACAAGGAAAAGCTATGAGAAAACCTTTCAGGGTGATGAAAATACTCTATTTATCCATCTGGTTAGTGCTTACATAAACATATACTTAATAAAAATTCATCAAGTCCTAAAACTGTTCTTAAAAACAAAATCAAGGAGCACCTGGGTGGCTCAGTCTTTAAGCGTCTGTGTTCCACTCAGGTCATGATCCCAAGATCCTGGGATCGAGCCCAGTATCAGGCTCGCTGCTTAAAGGGAAGCCTGCTTCTCCCTCTCGCATTCCTCATGCTTGTGTTCCCTCTCTCGATGTCTCTCTCTCTCTGTCAAATAAATAAAGTCTTTAAAAAAAATCAATTGTTGGGCGCCTGGGTGGCTCAGTGGGTTAAAAGCCTCTGCCTTCGGCTCAGGTCATGATCTCAGGGTCCTGGGATCGAGGCCCACATCAGGCTCTCTGCTCAGCAGGGAGCCTGCTTCCTTCTCTCTCTCTGCCTCTCTGCCTACTTGTGATCTGGTCTCTCTCTGTGTCAAATAAATAAATAAAAATCTTTAATTTAAAAAAATCAATTGTTAAAAAATTCATCAAGGTACACAGTTAAGATATGTACACTTTGCATGGAGGTTCTACTTCAAGGAGGAAAGAGAGGCCAAGAGACTAAAAAGACTTAGCAACCAAATTTATGAGTGAGTCTTGATTGGTTCCTGGATCAAAACAAAAACCAGTTATAAAAGAACATTTGGAGTCAGTTGGAGAAGTTTTAATATGGACCGAATGTTAAATGTTATTAGGGAATCTTTTTCCAGTTTCTTAGGTGTGATTATCATATCGCATAGTTGGGTAGGAGGATGTACTTATTGGGAAATGCATGCTGGAGTATTTAGGGATGAATCATCACAATGTCTGTAATCTACCTTCAAATGGTTCAGCAAATATGCCTGTGTAGGGAGGGGGATAGAATGTATACACCCAGAGACAGAGATACATGAAAGACAAAACGAATACGGAAGAACTGTCAACCACTGTTGAACTGAGGTAGTGGGTTGCACTGAGGTAGAAGGTATTTGTTACACTCTTTTCTCAACTTTTCCGTGTATTTTTGAATTTCCATAATAAAAAATTGTGTTTGGGGGCAGGTCAGAAACCTGAAGCGACCAGCGGATAATGACAAAGTACCTAAGAAGACCCCAGAACAAAATCAAGGAACCTTGACTCCTAATTCTGTGCCCTCCCATGCACTGTTGCTTCCTGGTGCCGCAAACCGATTGTTTGGATTTGAAGACGCTTTTTTAAATTAATTTCTTTCTGCAACGTACCCCCAACCGTCTAAGCAGATAACAGAGACAACCCGGATTTCTCTTAAAAATAAACCCAGCTTGCATTCTGCCTGCAAACACACTTCCCTCTGCAAATGTCTCTTCTCCTCCCTCTCCCTCCCTCTCTCGCTCTTTCCTTCCCTCTCTGCCTGTCTCTCTCTGTCTCTCTGTCTCTCTGTCTCTCTGTCTCTCCCTCTCTGCACCTGTCTCAGGTCACACAGCCACTTTCAAAAACCTTTCCACAACCACTTTACCCACGTCCAAATTCCCTTCTTCTAATGCAAAGGCCGAGTTGAAAGCCGAGTGGCCCCCGCAGCACACAAAGCCCCCGCGATCCCGTCTCCCCCCAGGGCAGGACGGGGACACCATAAAATGCAGCATTCTGTTTGAGGTTCCCCGGCCCAGCTGCGGGGCTCAGCGGAGCTTCTCAGGTGGCTGGGCCGCTTTGAAGGTTTACTTTCAATTAAAAAAAAATAAGAAAAGAAGCCAAATCAGCAGCTGTCAGGGAGGCAGGGAAGATTTATTCAGGGTGGTCAAAGGGGAGTGTGGCCAGCAGTAAAGGCCCGAAGGTAGACGGGGAGGAAATTCAAGCTGGAGAGAGAAATTCCTCCCGGCAAGGTCAGGCCGGCACTGGGCGGGGCCTTCTGGGTCGGGCGGCGCGGCATCCTACCGGCGGGGGCTCGATCCCGGATCCCCGGGGGAAGAGGGTCCCGGCTGCGGACGCTCGGAGGGTGGGCTGGGGAGGAGAGCTCCCCAGGGGAGGAAAACGGACGGGGCCTCGAACGCATCGCCTAGGAATCAGATGAAACCAGGCCTGCGGGATCCAAACAGGACTGATTTTAAAATCGCTTCCTGACTCAAAAGCCGGTGTTGCCCACCTCTCCGTGCGAGGAGGGGTGAGGAGGCCAGGTCCCCGGGCAGTTTTGCAGGCACAGAGCCTCCATTGAAGTCGGCCTGTGCGGGGACGCGGCGCAGATGTGCGGAGAATGGCGGTGACCGGGGCCTGTGGTTTTTATCACCTTTCATTTCCTGTCTCTGTTCTTCTACGGCTTTAGACGTCTGACACGCTATTGTGAAAACTAATGTGTGCTTTTCAGATGGAAGGAGCCAAGTCCCCAGTTAGCCCTGAGCAATGTCCAAGAAACTTCTATAAGTCCACAGTGAAGCTGCAGACGTGAGTTTGAAAACAGTTCTCCTCAGCCCCTCTCCCCCTGTTCATCCTCCTCCTCCTTCCCACCCAATCTTGGAAGCAGTGATGATAGGGAGCTAGAGTGGGTTGCGGGCCTTACCCCTTTCCCCCAGAGGTGGTGACTCTTCGGGTTACACCTGCCCACGTTGCAGCATGGGTAACAAAGGTTGCCCCTGAAGCTGCTGGTGGTGCGAGTGGTTGTTGCCCAAATATCCCAGACCTCATTAGCCTGTGACTACTTTAAACATGACTGTATATGTGATTATATCATAATTTTGTCATAATATATACAGAGAAAAAGAAGCACTTAATCTGGGGGGAAATTATGGTAGATTAAGCCCACACCTGTCGGATTCCCAGACATTGGCCTTTCTGTACCTGCCCTGTCGTATTTGACAGACGCCCTAGTACGTGCCCACAAGCCAGGCTGTCAGCTGCAGTCAGCATGAGGCAAACACCATTTTTTTACCTTTTCTGGTTCTTCTGTCTCCCTGTCCACCACATGCGAAGCCTCCTACCTGAGGAAGGCTCAGTACTGCCAGTGCCGGTCAGGAGAATCCAGTGGTCGTACTGAACTCCAAATGATGTGGAGGCCAGAGTCTCACAACAGTGCTGGGTTCCTGGCAGCATGGAAGAGAATGGCTTCCTTCCTTGCTCTGCATCCCATTTTGACATCTGGTCACCAAGGCAGTTCTGTTAGACCAAGAGAATCACAAATTTTCTCTTGGTATTTTTTATCAGCTTCTGGATCACCCTCGCCTGGAAGGAAATCCTCAAGTAAAATAATTCCATCAACTTCCGGTCCTCATTCCTCTCTCCAGAGGAGTTCAAATTTAAGCCAGGAAGATGAATAAATGTTATCTACTCCTTTCTTTCTTGCCAGTTTTTCTTCCCCCCAAATAAATTTCTTTCTCTTTCCCAAACTGCAAAACAAAACCTCACAGGATTTTAATAAATGACATGGATCTTAATTGATAGAGATGGAATGAAAGTATAATCTGTATCAACAGCATCTGGAACTCTCCTTAGTCAAAACTGAGTGTAAATCTAAAAATCAGTCATCACCGAGGGATGCCTCAATTAAATGGGATGGAAAACTGGGGCCAAGATAAAGATTTTAAATGTGGCTTAGACTCATGGAACACAGTGTAACATGAAATTAGAAATTATTTTGTAATTAAAACAAGTTCTCTTTTTACCTCCTAATAATACAAGATTTGGGGAGCTGGACTTTAACTAGACTTGAGCTGCAATACCAAATTTCGCCAGTAGGTGGTGCTTTCTCAAAAGGAGAAAACAAAGCTGAAACTTTTTTTTTTTTTAAAGATTTTATTTATTCATTTGACACAGAGAGAGAGATTACAAGTAGGCAGAGAGGCAGACAGAGAGAGAGGAGGAAACAGGCTCCCTGCCGAGCAGAGAGCCCGATGCGGGCCTCGATCCCAGGACCCTGGGATCATGACCTGAGCCGAAGGCAGCGGCTTTAACCCACTGAGCCTCCCAGGCGCCCAATGAAACTTGTTTTTATGAAGATCTTTGAAGTTAGAGGATCGTGAGTTCACAGCTGCCTTTCACTGTTAAAGTTTTGGATATTTTGGCATACTAAGCTTACAATGAAAAATAGACAGATACTTTGGGGAATCACCGAGAAATGTAAAGAATAGATGAAAAAGAAGTGCTAATAAAATAATAGTTTCAGAAAGATGGGCATAAGCTAGTGTATCTGTGAGATAAGAGAATTACTGTTTTTCAGTGAATTTTGGAGAAGAAAATTTTTTTCTAATTTTATTGATAAATAATTAACATATATATCACTGTACAGGATTAAGGTGTCCAGCATGATGGCTTGATTTATACATATCGTGGAAAAATTGCTGCCGTAGACTCAGCTAACATCCATCTTTTCATATAGATAGAAGAGAAAGAAAAGAATAATGGGGAAAAAATGTTCTCCTTTTTTAAGAACTCTTAGAATTTACTCTCTTAATGACTTTCCTCTATATCATACAGCATGCTGGCTATAGTTATCATATTGTACACTATATCATAGTACTTACTTATCTTACAACAGAAGCTTATGCCTTTTGAGCACCTTCCTCCAATCCCCACCACCGCTCTCCACCTCTGGTAACCACCAATCTGGTCTCTGTATCTGTAGGTTTGTTGGCTTTTTGTTTTTTGTTTTGTTTGTTTGTTTAGATTCCACACAGAAACGAGATAATACAATATTAGTCTTTCTCCGTCTGACTTATTTCACTTAGTGTAATGCCTTCAAGGTCCAAGTCATCACAAATGGTAGGATTTCCTTTTTATGGTTGAGTAATATTCCATTGTATGTATATACCACATCTTTGTCCATCATCCATCAATGGACACTTGGATTGTTTCCTTGTCTTGATTATTATAAATACTGCTGCTGTGAACATGGGAGTACAGATATTCTGTATGACCTTTAGATATACTCCCAGAAGGGGAATTGCTGAATCATATGTTAGTTCTGTTTTTAAGTTTTTGAGAATCCTTCATCCTGTATTCCACTGTGGCTACACCAATTTTCAATCCCATCAACAGTGCACACGGGTTCTCTTTCCTCCACATCCACAGAGGCATTTGTTATCTCTTGTCTTTTTGATGATGACCATTCTTACAGGCGTGACGTGATCTCTTCCTGTGGTTTTAGTTTGCATTTCCCTAAGGGCTGGTGATCTGGAACAACGTTTCATGTACTTGTGTTTGGCCTTTCATGCATCATCTTTGGAAAAAATATCTATTCAGATCCTTTGCCCATTTTTTAATTGGATTATTTGGGTTTTTGCTGTTGAGTTATATGAGTTCTTTGTGTGTTTTGGGTATTGACCCCTTATGAGATGCATGGTTTGCAAGTATTTTTCCCATTCTGTGGGTTGTCTTTTCACTTTATTTATGGTTTCTTTTTGCAGGAGCTCTTTTTGGGAAGAAAGATTTTTTATAGGCATTGGAGGTCCTGTCATGCAGTGATTTTTTAAAAAGACAATAATTTGAAATGTTTTTATAAAGGAAAGATTAGCAAATGATACTAATGAAATAGGCACAGAAAAACTTTTATTCTTTCCTCGTAAGGTATTTTTAAAAGATTCCTTGAAAAAAGATCCCTGTTGGAATGTGTGTATCTGTTTATGTATGTTTGTTGACATGTGTGTCTGTATCTACGTGGTTGTGGAGGTAAGTAGTGAGTGTGGGTGTATAGACATGTGTACGGGTTGCTGTGGGTGTGTGGATGGGTGGGTGGGTGTATGTGGGAGGATGTGTGAGACAAGGTGGACGTGTGTGTGTGTGTGTGTGTGTGTGTGTGTGTGTGTGTGTTGTACACCCTGGTACCCTTATGTGAGCACATTGGGGCAGTCACACATACCTTCTAGCAGGAAGAAAGAGGTCATTGTTTTGTTTTTACAGAGTTTGTATAGCCTTCCGTGGTTTTATGAGTTAATTCAATTTAAAATATCGGCAAGTGAGATGGCTGTTATCAGATTGCTTTAAATTGTAACACAAAACAATAGTACCCATGTATTTATTCAGTGACTGCGCAAACAGAACTACTCGGGAGCAAAACTATGTGGAATTACTGCCATCTTGTGGAGAAAACAGACATTGCTGTTGTGAAGGTCAGGAAAGACCATGAGATCCGGGTTTTGTTCATTTGGATTTGTTTTGTTTTTATTTGCTCTGATCAGGGTTTTGTTGAGTTTGCTTACATTCACTTCCTTGTCCAAGCTCTGGCTCACTAACGTCCTCGTGTGGGAGGAGGGAGCAGAGATCTGATAAGTGGGAGAAGCCACGTAGCTTGGTGCTCATACATCTGGGCTCTAGGGACTCATTCCCTGAGTTCAAGTTTGGCTTTTTACCTCCCGATTGTACCAATGGGGGCAAGTCATCTACTCTCTATCTTCTTCAGTTCCCCTGTCCATGGAATAAGAATAACAACGGTATCGTTTTACACAGGTGTTCTAAGGAAACAGGTAATTAATCCCGTCTGGCGCGTATGTAAATTTCCACGTTACCGTTATCCACACAAATCCTGTTCTAGGCTTTTCCAGTCGCAGCCTTGTCTATGCTGGTCAGGGAGCGGAGCTACTTGGCCTTGCAGTGGAGGGGCTGAGTTGTTTGGGGAGATGCAGCAGAGCAGGCGAGGTCAGCTGTGGAACAGCTGCTGTAGGGGCCCTGCTCTCTCTTGCATCCCTACAAACGTCCCTATAAAAGAAACAATTCATCATTGCAGTGTCACTTCATGGCCGCGCACGTTTGTGTGCATGTCCATGTTGAATCCAAGCCAGCTGACATGTAACCCTTACAGGAAACGATGGACTCCACCTAACCTACCCCTCAGGACCAATGACCTGGTATGAACCCCGTTGGAGCTAATACCTCAAAGCAGCAGACATTTCCCTCAGTCCAGAGAAGGGTGTAGAAGAGTGTGGACTTCAGAACTCCAGGCCATCCTCTTCTGGGTTTGGTGAATGCTGGAGAGGGAAGAATACTGAGGAGGAGATCCTGGTGCCCAACTCCATACCAGGAAGAGAGCAGCCCCTTGAGAGCTCTTCCTAACTCAGTAGTAGTAATGAACTTCAGCCCAGCCTGAGCCACCTGAGGCCAGAGGAACAAAATCCAAAAATAAAGGTTGAACTCAAAACAGTTATATTCCAGAAATAGGAAGCTAGTCAAGACGTAACATCCAACCAGTTGCTTAACTGCCACGTTGACCATGACCCAGATGCTTCTGACTTGGGGCAAGAGCACAGGAAGAATGGAGTAATCATTTTAAACCATTTATCTTCCAGGTTCCAAGAAGGACCTGATAAAAGCCTCTCTGTTGAGGACAAAGTGTATCTTTTGTGTCTTTAACATGACTATTAAAAGTTTTAGATTTTCTGAATGTCAGAAAAATGTTTCAGCTGTTGCCTGAACTTCTCTTACAGCATTCTCTGCTGACATTGGCCATCTGTTTCTGCACGCTGTGTACCTCATCCATTAGAGCCCTTAGCATGTTCATCATCGTTATTTTAAATTCCTGGTCTGATAATTCCAGCTTCCCTGCTGTGTCTGGTTCTGACGCTTGCTCTGTCTATTCAAATTGTGTTTTCCGCCTTTTGGTATGCCTCGTAATTTTTTCTGATCAACCAGACAGGATGTACTGAGTAAAAGGAATTCCTGTAAATCAGCCTTTGTAATGTGGTAGTGAGGTGTGTGAGGGAGGGGAAGTGTTCTTCAGTCCTGTGAGGAGCTCCGGGTCCTTCAGTGAGCCCTTGACTCTGGACTGTGAACTTGACGAGTGCTTCTGGATTTTTTACTCCAGTTAAGTGGGTCAGGATGGCTACGGCCAGTTGGAGTTGGCTACTTTCTTCCCCACCCCCCACCCCCGCCCTGTCAGTCAGGCTCCGTTACACCTCAGCAGGTAAACTAACCTGCTCTGTCTGGTTAATTCCCTTAGGCTCTGGTTAACTAACAGTTACCTCAACTTTTCCTGCAGGATGTTTCCTTTTATGGTCCATTCCTTGTGACCTGTGGTGAGAGAGTGGAAAAAGGCAGCATGGAAATCTGAATGAGGGATCAGTTCAGCTTCTGCCGCTGACCTTTCATAGAGCAACTCAGCCCTGACCAGACTAGCTGGTTCTGTGGAAAATCTTCTCCCTCTTCCTCTTCTTTCCTAGTAGAAGTTTATGCCTAGAAAGATATGCCTACAGGCATGGGCAAGGAGAAAAGCATCCCAAAAAGAGAGACTATTTAATACAAACCCCATAACAAGTCCTTAGGTTGCAGTATCCGACTTAAGATAGAAACTTGAAGAAATTGAAGGAGGCGATTAAGGGAGAGGAGCATGTAGCTAAGAACAGCTTGTGGGAACTTACGATGACCTTTCTCTTCTATTCCCACGCTGCAACTTTACCATCCTGGGTGCATCTACCCTACTATTGTTTTGCTGTGTGGTTTAGGATGTTGCAAAATCAATTATCCTTGTTATGAAGTCATTTTGCAATAACTGGGTTTCAACTGGGGAAGTAGGTGTGGCCTTAAAAAAAAAAGTCTGTCCTATTACATAATAATTTTTATGTCTCAGGTTTCCATTCCCCAGAAAGAATGAAGGATGTAAATAGCTACATCTCTCTTGAAATCAACACAGGAGGGAAAGGGCTTGCCATGTCTGTTAGCTATTGCTGAATGCAAAGCACTCCCCAAATGCCGTGCCTTGCCGTAGCTCAGGGTCTCTGGGTGAGCTGAGTGGTTCTTCTGGTCTGGGCCACAGGAGGCTTCTGTCAGCTGGTCTTGGTTAGCCTGCATTTGCCCATGCATTTCCAATCGGCTGCTGAGTCCGCTGTTGGGGGATGGGGTGGGCAGCTGCTCTAAGATGGGCTCAGCTACTGAGCCTTGATTCTGCTCCACGTGGTCTCTCATCCTTCAGTAGTCTAGCCTGGGTGTGTGCCCCTGGCAACTAAGCAAGGTTCTGAGAGCTAGAATAGATGTGCACCGGCCACTGGAGCTCCAGGCTTGCCACTGACATGACATCACTTCCACTGCCTGTTAGCAGCAGTTTATTGGCCACTGCAAGGGCCTCTTGATGAGAAGAGCTACAGAGTCACGTGGTAAAGGGTGAGGCTACAGGAAGGGATAGAAAAGTGTGTCCACTTGGGCAGGCTTGCACAATGTGTATGGAAGACAGTCCGACCTTCGGGATATCCCCAAATTTTGAATAGCCCTTGGAGTAGACGTTTATGATCTCTGCCCTCTTCTTTGGGTGACCAGCTTCCACACCAGCTTGGTGACCATACCTCTCTTCATTTAAGGAGACTGTTTCTCCCTCCCAAGGTAACATGGTTTGAATGGGCTCACCCTACCTCCCTGCCACAGTGACTAGTCTGAATAATAAAAATCTTTAAAAAGTAAAAGACTAGACTTGAGGTGTCTATCATAAGTGGCATTTATATCTCTAAATCTGTCTTCATTCTTCTTGAATCTATTTCTAAAAGGGTCAACTGAAATCAACACTTAGGAACCAAAATTCTAAGGAATGTTCTGACAATTATACCAGTGGCTTTGGGTCTGGATTTAAAATGACCTAGTAAGTATTTTAAATATTTTTAAATATGTATTTAAAAATACTGAAAATAAAAAAACAAAAACAAAAATACTTAAATATTAAGTATTGAAGTATTTTAAATCAATTTGAAATGAATTATTTTTTATTTAGAATTTAATAAGTATTTATAAGCTGGCTCCATTTGTGAGAAGGAGACAGTAATTAGTCATACTAGAATAGGAGCCTTCATTTTAGGGCAAAATTCACCCGAGGAGATTGTGAGAAGTTTAGATATACAAATGCTTGTTTCTATAAAATGGAATTACATTATTTTTCCCCCTAGAAACATCTACACCAAACTAATAATTATGTCTGTTTCTTGGATATAGAAATTATTTTATTACTGTCTTTTCTTTTTATGATTAGTACATATTACTTTTCTTATAATAAAAAACATATTTTGAAGTTCTTCCAGGGCAAATTTAAAAGACTTGGATTTTAAACTGAGGATTTATATTCTGTTTTTAAGGAAAAACCTAATGCATGCCTCTTCCATTAATATCTACTAAGCACCTGTGGGGTGTCTAGCATCGCAGTAAGAGAACCCCAAAGTAAAATTCCTACCCCAAGGAAAATAAATCAGCAAGGTTCATAGGCATCTTTACAGTATACTAGTAGCTAATACATGATAGATCCCTAATATAGTTTGTTGAATGAATATGTGAATGCTCCATGAAAAGTATTTATCTATTCAAACTCTCATTTCACAGAGGGTTAGCCTTGTTCTGTTCATTCATCATAAACATATCATACTTTCTCACTTCCAAGACACATATCACTCACCTTTCAACAACTCTGAAATCAGAATGGGACTTCCTAGCAATGTGATTTTTTTAAAGTATCATTTCATAGACAATTTGCAGCATTTTCTTTTATAGTGATAAATAAAATAACAGTGTGTTTTACTCTGATGACATCTTTGAATGAAATACAATTTTATATTATATTTTCTATATTTTAGAAAATACATATGAATATTTAGATATGTTTCTGCTAGGCTTCAATCAGAAAAAGTTTTCATGGAGCCACACCATTCAATGTACCTTTGAGCCTCCAGTGATCATATAAATCCACAACTACTTATTTATAAATGTTAAAAACAATAGCTGACAAGTAACTTTATAAAAACTTGCATATTTAGGAGGGTTTATTTCCCAAATTTTCAAGATTACTATTGAATGTTAAATGTGTATCTCCTATTTTGGACTTAATGCAAGGCATAAGTATATGTAAAAATTGTGGGCATATCTAATCACTTATGTACTTAAAGGACTTTCATATTTTAGTGTTTAAATTTAACCAAGATTTCAAAGGTCTAAGAAATATGAAAATGACTACACTGTATAGGAACTCTGAGAAGTTACAAAAGAAACACGAATAAAACCTTATAGAAAATGGGCCGCCTGGGTGGCTCAGGGGGTTAAAGCCCCCGCCTTCAGCTCAGGTCATGATCTCAGGGTCCTGGGATTTGCTCAGCGGGGAGCCTGCTTCCTCCTTTCTCTCTGCCTGCCTCTCTGCCTCCTTGTGATCTCTCTCTCTGTGTCAAATAAATAAATAAAATCTAAAAAAAAAACCTTATAGAAGAGATGAAATTAACCAAAATCAAAATGAAATGTTATGACAAAGACGGGCAAAGAACACAAGAAGGAGGAGGAGGACGAGGGGGAGAACAAGGAGAGGAGGAGGAGGAAGAAGAAAAATTAATAATGACAAAAAGAACAAAATGTCAACAGACTAAGAAAATATGACTCATCAGCAAGGTATAACCTACACTCACTGCATGTAAAGGAATCACTCTGAGCATTGCACACAAGTTAAAGACATCAAATAAAAACAGAAGTAAATTTTATTAATAATTATTGACATCCACTAGTTCTGTGAATGCTAAACCAGGTACATCGGGTTTAATCACATAGTCCTTTTGTTAATCTCTTCGCCTTTCCCTTTCTTCCATATTTTCTCACAGAGGTTTTAGCCAACATGGAAGTTGGAAGAAGAGGGCAGGAAGGAAAAAAGGAAAGCCATCCTTTCAACCAGATGGTGATCTTGTCTGTCCCTTACTCTCTCAAGCTGTGTTTGCGGAGCCTCCCAGAAAATGGCACAAAGGACCTTTGAGAGCTACAGTTACCTACTCTTCCCTCCCCACACTTCTTCTTTTCTGGAATCAGGAACATAGAATCCAGAAGTATACATGCCTTCCACTTTTCCATCTGGGCACACCCTCGCTCCCTGCCTCTCAACTCAAACCCCAACACACCTGCCCACTGATCATAACAGAGTTGCCCGTCTCTACCAAAGAGGGCAATATAGCCCCCTTTTCTATTGTATCCTTTAGGAAAAACGGCTCTAAAACTAGACAGTTTTTCATCACTATAAAATAAAAAGGGAAATTCACTTAAGCTATAGCCAACACTGAACGTAGAAAGAAAACAAGAACTTTTCTTAACTTTCGCCTCAATGCAATATCGAGATCTAAAAGACAAGGAAGAGGCAATGAGTAAGAAAAGTACAGTGATTTGTGGCTATGAGTTTACAAAAACATTGTCATCTATCTCTAATTGTACTATTATTATTCACCAGGATAATTTTCCCTTGACTTCCAGGCTCCAATTTTTTTTTTTTAAGTTTTCAAGTGCTACAATTTCATGGACTTTCCTGATAGAGTGAAAAGGGAAAAATGAAAGTCAGATCAAATTCATGTAGGTGAGATTAAGACTAAACTTTTTATAAAGGATAAAATTATCTTTAAGAGGACACTGACTGTGATGGTATGGATCGTTTTTTCATAGGAAATATTTTCAAGAAAGCCTTCTGGAAATGCCTGTGACACAACGGATACAGAAAAGGATTGACAAGGGAATTGAGCCATTGAAGCCAAAATGTGATTTCATACCCAACTATGTGAGGACGCTGCTCTAGTGGGTAAATTGAACGAATGATTGTGAACAGCGAATAGGGAGCCCAGCAAAAGGCAAAAACACCTAAGAGAATGGCCAGTGACTTGGCTAATTTCTTGGCTCTGAGCAGTTCAATATGTTCCCTTTGGTGAAGACAAAGTGAATCAGAATGGGCGAGAGAAGCCATTTTGGAAGCAATTACACTGCTATTCATCTGGGCTCTTAAAGAAAGCAAGAGACTGCTCTTTCTTTCCTGTCTTTTCAGAGGAGTGGATGGTGCTGTTTCCTTCAGCTCAGGAACAGATGTTCTTGAAAACAGGGCACCCCTGAGCGAGGACCCAGAGTTACTGGGAGAGACAGGAGACGTGAGTGTGGGCTGACTTTGCCACCGACTGAGATTGCCACGTTTCCACAGGTTCCAGTAAATGTACACGTTGAAATAGGCCACTGCGAAGACCGGGACCAGGAATTCAAAGAATGACGAGATGGCAAGGATGTACCATATTGTAAAGAATCCAGGTTCACAATCCTTCACTTCCAAGATCCCCAAACTGGAATTCTTCCAAGACTCTGAAATTAGAATTATTGGCCCATGCACTAAGAAGGCCAACACCCAGACACCCACCATCAGAGCCACGAGCTTCAAGGTCCCAGTGTGTTGAGCTCTGTAAGATACCTAAAAGAGACCAAATAAATTGTTTCAATGTAATGAACATATGTTGGTTGCAGAAGGCACATCATAGGCCCTCGGGAGTTTCAGGGCTATGCAAGAGGTAGGGAAGCCCCCTGGCCCTTGGTAACAGGATATGGGCCAGGAGAGAGGGTTCAGTTTCAGAGGGAGACTTTCTTAGTGACCTTCCAGAGGGAATCTATAACCCTCAAGATTAAACCTCTGACATTCTAGAAAATGTCAAGATCAATATCTAAAATAAAAACGCGATGTTTCCGACTCCATAGACACTAATCTGAATGGGGAAACTACTGAAACTGGGTGCCCCCTTTCACAGGATTTCACAATCTGCCAGCTGGGTCATGAGCAGCATTTTTCTTTTAATGAAAGAGAGCGCTCAGTGTCAGAGTGCGTCACAATCATAAGGGTATGTATTGTTTGATGACACTTTGGCTTTGGGAATGTAGACATACATAGAGAGAGAGAAGCACATGTACTGAACCCCACTATCAAATGCGTTTCTTCCTGTGTTCACAGTCAAACATTTTGAAAGCCACTGGCTTTTTTTATTCTAATATTCAGGAAGAATCCACTCTGTAGTTTATCCTGAGACGTCAAGGTGGTGTCAAAAAGTGAGAATTCTTACAACACTCCCAAGAAGATGACCCCCACCCCCCAAAAAGTCTAAACCTACTATAGAGAAATAGCATAATATTACTGAGCATTACCAAATCATTTCTTTCTATGAACATTTCTGCTCAACAAAAATGGTGCCAAAGCTGTGGTGGCCAGCCACTTTGAGAGACACGGCCAAGGCAAGCACCACAGTCTTTTTTTTTTTTTTTAAGATTTTATTTATTTATTTGACAGAGAGAGAGATTACAAGTAGGCAGAGAGAGAGAGGAGGAAGCAGGCTCCCTGCTGAGCAGTGAGCCGGGATGCGGGGCTCGATCCCAGGACCCCAGGACCCCGAGATCACAACCTGAGCTGAAGGCAGAGGCTTTAACCCACTGAGCCACCCAGGTGCCCTACGCCACAGTCTCTTTTAAAAGGTAAAGAATGTTCTAGGTCTGCTTGGTCACAAAGACTGGCTTCTATAAGGGAAAATGAGATTCTGTGAGTCAGGATTGCTCTCAGTTCTCAGGACCCGTGATCTTTGATAGATCCTGAAATCTTTAAAAATATCTTCTAGAAGAAATCTAAAAGTTCACTCACCCTATATGAGAGATAAACACACGAACCAAGAATGTTTTAAACGGGACCTGGAATAGCAACCGCCCTAAGCTTCTTTTAGATCAGTAAGGTTCCTTCCAGCTCATATGTTCCATATTTCTCTGATTTCCTCACTCAAGGGGAAGGAAATGATTTCCTCACGAAACTGGAACATGCCTCTCTTTCCACCATCATTCATGTACTATTTTCTCTGTGAGTTTCTAAACCTCATGCTATGGGGTTTTCTCATTTTTATTAAAAAGGTACAACAATGCCCACCACTGCCTTTCTTTGATGGATTGTGCAGGCTGGGAAGGGCTCACCAACTGGCTGGAGATAAGAGGGAGTAGGCTTTAAAAAAAAAAGTTATTTTTAAAAACTGCAGGGAAGTGGGGTTTTTTTTCCAAATTACTGATATTTCTGAGGCTAAGCTAAAATGCATATGGTGCTGACCACAAGTTCCCATATACAATACGCTTTTTTGCCTTCTGCTTCTCATGCCACTAATTAATACATCTCTTGCACTAAATCTAATGATTATGAAGATGGTAACAATACCCAGATGGTCATAAAACTGCATTTAGTTTTTTAATTGCTCTGTTCAGTCTTTGTAATGATGTGATGCAATATGCTGGAAAGTGATCTCTTTTCTATTATGCATAAGGTCAAATGGGATAATGGACATCCAAGGGAATTAAAAAGATGATGCCCATCTCTTCATCTCTGGGTAGCATTTTTGACAGAGAGCTCAAGCATTGCTTGAATCCAGGCCCAAGCCAGTTGGAGTGGCCTTCCTGACATCAACCAGTGGCCAGTCTTCCACCCATGACAGAATATGTTTGTTATTCAGGATAATGTCTCTTATCCTGCTTCCTTTTCCTCCCCAATAAGATATCCAAACACCCTGTCAATCAGGTTTCTTTTATAAGGCAGAGCAGCCCCTAGAACTTGCTGGAGTTAATAATGAGATGGCACTGCATGGCCATTCTAAGTGCCTGTTGCAGGTTAAATTGTGTCCTCCAAAGAGATAGACTGAAGTCCTAAGAACCAGAACCTGTGTGCATGACCTCATTTGCCAGTAGGGACTTTACAGATATAATCAAGTTAAGATAAGGTCCTAGTCAATTAGGGTGAGCCCTAATCCAATATGATGTCCTTATAAGAAAGACACAGACACACAGGGAGAACACCATTTGTCAATGGAAGCAGAGATTGGAGCGACACATCTCCAAGCCAAGGACCACCAAGGAAAGGCAAAGATGGCTGGTAATATAAGAAGCTAAGAGAAAGCCATGGGACAGGCAGCCCTAGAGGCCTCAGAGAGAGCATTGCCCTGCCTCCACCTTGATTTGGGACTTCAGGTCTCCAAACAAGAAATGCATTCCAGAGAAGAACTTTCTGTGGTCTTAAGCCGCCCGACGTGCAGTACTTAATTCCAGCAGTCCTAGAAAACTAGCCAGCCCCCAGCAGCCATATTTCTCATGGTCTTGATTTTGCTGTCAAGCTTCCTTCTTCATCTTCAGGTTAAAAAAAAACAAGTCTGTCCGCTCACTATCTTAATTCTGCATTTGAATTCCTACTCCTTCCATGTTCTACTTTCCCCCGCCCACTCTTGCTTCAGCCCCATGGAAATCTGCCCCTCCAGAAAATGGGTCTGAGCATGGTAATCACACACTGCCATCTGCATTGGGCCTTCCTTTTCCATATTATTGTCAGATTTCCATGCCCCAGGCCCAGTCCACGACCCTGCCTTATCATACTGTCTCCTCCACTTTGAACTACAGCAAGGGCTCGGCTTCCCCACAACCACTTCCTACGAGCTTCAGTGGTCTTTGAGGACGTCCTGGCTCACACTGCTGTATTTGAACTCTTCACCAACAGATGCACAAGAGCTGCCTGAGCGCCCCTTGCGAGCATCCATGTGCTGGGGCACGGAGCTCTTTACCCACTTGACTCCAAGCTGTGCACTCAGGATCTTGGCTCCGGCTGACCCAGCCCTCACCAAATTTATAACCTGCGTGGCTGGGGGGGAATGCCTCAGGGCAAGACTAGGAAACAAATCCACTTGTTTTCTCTCCGGACATCAGTCCTCATGTCTCTGTGACTTCTACACACTTTTCCTAACTGTACAAACTGTCCCTTACCTTTGCACCCACCTGAGGTAGACCCAAGGGCTCGGACATCCAGCAAAGGGATGTCCTAGTGAACACGAACTAGGAATATCCAGTGAAAACTAAAAAGAAATACTAACCCGGGGTGGGGAAAGGGAGGAATGTTTCAGCACAAATGGGAAAGATTATGAATTAGAGCACTCTTTTTCAAACATTTTGACAGACTCAAACTAAGAAATACATTTTATGTTATCACTAAGTTCACAGACAGAAGTAGTCATAAAAAATACTTACATTTATTATATACGAGGTACTGTAGTATTTTATAATCTATTTTTATTCTGTTTTATTATGGTTTTTTCTGTATTTTTTCATTAAAAAAAAGTGGTCAAAACCCACAGAACTGACTTCATGACTCAATAATGGGTCACAAGTTGCAATTTGAAAACCATGAGCTTATAGGCATCTGAACTGTTCATCCAAGCTGATCTGCACTCTCTCCATAGTTTGTCTAGTACCAATGGTAGTGGACTCTGGTGTCAATGATGTACCCGAGACCAAGGATCTGGATGTCCCAACACATTCATTCTCCCCTTCCTCCTGACAATATGGCAGCTCAGTTAGAAACCACATTTCCTAGGTTTGTTGCAGTGAGATGGGAGACTGTGTGACTAAACATCACAAATAAAATGTGAGTGGAAATGATTGTATGATTCTGCACTACTTGGTTAAAAGAAAATCCCTTGCCCTGGACTTCTGCCTTTTGCCCATCCTTTCTAGAACCTGGAGTGACACCAACCTGACCTTGACCATGTGGAGGAGAATAATAACCTACAGCAGAGGTCAGCAAACTACTGTCCATGAAAGAAATGTGGCCCAGTATCTGTTTGGATAAATAAATTTTTATTGGAATACAATGAATGAATCATTCTTTTTTTTAACATATTATGTATGGTTGTTTTTGTGTCATAATGGCAGGTTTGAGCAGTTGCTATGGAGATCGTATGTCCCTTTATAGCAAAAGTTCGCTGACCCCTGCCCTAGAAGGTGCAGAGTCACCCTGTTAGCCTAGGTCCCTGGATGAGTTCCTGGAGCCGAGGCTTTCCTGGAATGTTCTATGAGAGAAAAATAAATTTCTCTCTTGTTTGAGCCTCATCTTTGTTCCTACAGTTGATCCTTGCCTTGTGCAATATCCCCTCCCAACCTTGTCTGCTCCAAGCTGTGCAGCCCTTCCAAGCCAGAGCTGTCACTCTCCTCTCAACACCTCCAACACTACACCCTGTCCATTGTACCAACCCATCTGTTTCTGGATCCATCTCTACATTAGCCTATTACGTTCCTCAAAAGTGGAAGCTGATGGTTTATTTCTGTATCCTAGCCTTTAGCAAAATCCCTTGTACACAGTCACACCCCCCAGAGATGTGGGTCCTGGGACTCAAGAGTGAAGGAGGTTTCCCATCTAGGTCTCAAAGACTTCAGATTACTGCCCCATATTTCAATAGCTCTGACACTCTCTGTCTCTACTTGCATGTGCCTTGTTTTTCCCCATGTTCTATTGCTGATAAATTTAGCTTGCTTAAGAACTGTCACTAATTTGTTGGTGAGCCTATTCCAAATCTTGGGTCAGTTCAGATTTTCTTAGCATGGATGCTACACTGGCACTGGGACTCGACCTCCCAGGCTGGTCCCACTGTCTAAACTATAGCTTCTCTCTATACTGTCTTTTTTCCTTTGGTCATTCAAGATTGATTTTCTCACGACATTCAAAAGTCTGGACATCTTTCTACTCACCCACCAGGTCCCACCTGAGGAAAATATTCAGGTCTTAGTTTGCGTAAGAAATGGACTTGGTAAGTCTACTGTAGCTCACACGTGTATTCAATCCACTGTGGACTCAGTATACCACTTCCAACAACTTGCCTTGGATTTTCTTTGATGGCCTTCCCACGCTAGCGGCACGTAGGGGAGTGAGTGACTTAGCCAAATCACACACAGAAATTGTTCACCAAGGGCCAATGAAAACTTAGTGCCACATAACAGAAGGATTATCAGGCTGCTCTAAGGTTTGCCAACTAAACAAAAAATTACACTTAAAAAAAATTTCTGCTTGGGGACCCAAAACATATATGTATGTTATCTTCTAAAGAAGGTAAATGAATATTTGGACTTACAGCATTCGAGACTGACTGGTAGCGATCATAGCTGATGAGAACAATATTATATACAGATGCTGTACACAAAAGATAGTCAACAATGAGCCAAAATGTACAGAGTCTACTTCCAAAATCCCAATCAAACAGCGTGTGAGGTATGTACAAAGGAATGGAGATCATACCTGTATAAGGAAAAAAAATAAGAGTCAAAAAAATAAGAAAAAATAAGAGTCAAAAAAAAAGTTCGTATCAATGAATACAAAGAGACATAGGCATACAACATAATGACATATCTGAATTGACCAAAAGTGGCTTGATTATAATTTAGAAATTCATGGTGTTTCATTAACAAAACTCAGGACTGATTTCCTACACATTCTTTAAATACCATTTTTACAATGGCAGTCATAAGTATCATACGTTTCCTTACTACCTTCCAAATTAGGCTCAGGTCCTGGCCCACATTTCCAGCCATATATAGCACAAGTCATCTTTTTCTTTTCTTTTTTAAAATTTTTTTTAAAGATTTTTTATAATTATTTATTTATTTGACACAGAGAGCGAGATCACAGGTAGGTAGAGAGGCAGGCAGAGAGAGAGGAGGAAGCAGGCTCCTTGCTGAGCAGAGAGCCTGATGCGGGGCTTGATCCCAGGACTCTGAGATCATGATCTGAGCTGAAGGCAGAGGTTTTAACCCACTGAGCCACCCAGGCACCCCTCTTTTTTTTTCTTTTATTTAAATTCAATTAGCCAACATATAATACATCATTAGTTTTCCATGTAGGGTTCAATGATTCATTTGTTGTGTATAATACCCAGTGCTCATCACCACACGTGCCCTCCTTAATACCCATCACCCATTTATCCCATCCCCCTACCCTCCTCCCCTCTGCAACCCTCAGTTTGTTTCCTGGAGTCAAGAGTCTCTCATGGTTTGTCTCCCTCTCTGATTACTTCCTATTCAGTTTTCCCTCCCTTTCTCTATGATCCTCTGTACTATTCCTTATATTCCACATATGAGTGAAACCATATGATAATTGTCTTTCTCTGACTGAATAAGTCATCCTATGTTCATAACCCAACCCAGAGAGGATGGGCCAGCCTTCACCCAAACACAGCCCACAGTTTCACATGTCCTTTGCCAACAGCTTTCTTTCTTCCTAGAAAAACCTCCTCTCTTCCACTGAGAACTCTAATTACTTCCTCCTCATTCTTCATTCACTTCACAAAAAAGGACTTCCTATTTGTCATCTTTCTTGGAACTTCCTTGGCAGAAGTGAGCCCTCCGTCATCTGCACGGTGCTGGCACTTTGCTCTTCCCTCCCTCTCTCAGATACAAATACATTCTACTTTGTCTATCATCTTTTCACTTGTTTCTCCTGAGGGTTGGGACCATGTTACAAGTTGATCTTTGTGTTTTTCACAGCCACTGAGAGTGGCTCCCACACTTAACTTAAATAAATTAGTAACAGCTGATATGTATTGTGAAGTCACCACATTCCAGACACTGTGCTCTGTCTGTTGCATATATGACCTCGTTTAACGTTCATAGAAACTGTCTGAGATAGAAACCATGTTGACTTAGCCGATAAAGAACCCATAGCTCAAGATGGAGACATAATTGCCCAAGGTCCACTCAGCTAGTATGTGGAAGATTGGCTTTGAAACCAGGCAGTGTGATTTCAGGACTCCTGACTTGAACCCCTACACTTTACTCAGTGAACAAATATGTAAGTGCTTCGGCTCTGCACAGAATTGCTTAACTATGAAAAATGACGAAACGGGACTCCCTTTCCTTTGGCTTTCTTGGATTTTTTCATTGTATTGACATTTCAGACAGGTGACACTACTCACTGAGTATATAACCTATGAAGAGGAACCTCAGCGAGAATCTTCATATTTTCTTGGGCACTTGGCAAGATTTCCTGTTTTCGTATGAAAACCAAGTTAGCCTCTCTTGTAGAACAGTAGTAAAAACAAGAGAAAGGAGAAGGAAAGAGAAGGATGAAGGAAATCCTGCATTATCCCAAAACTAATGACATGAGGCTATAACCAGGGAAGTGTGGTTTCAGCACCCGTGAAAGGGAATGTGGAATTTAGTGTTCTCTACCTAAGTTCACATATAGGCATCATCAAGGTGGAAGAGTTGTGTGTTCAGTTCTTATATGTAGTTCAAATTGCCTGCTTGTTTAATGTTTGGATTATATTTTTAATGATAACCAAGCTTCCTTATGGGGTCTTCCATCTCGAAGGGGCGCACGCATGCCCGCGCATGCGTATACACACCTGCGATATAAAATAGGTATAAATAAGACAAAGTATCTGAGATAAATCACCTGAGATAAATCAAAGTATCTTCAAAACAGATATGTAGCATGTTTTGGCCCAGAGTTGTGGTTCCCATCCGATATTCCTGATATAAGTATTTCACACACACACACACACACGCACGCACGCACGCACGCACACTCGCGCATGCTCATCTCCACAGAATGAGAAAAGGCGCAACACCAGTAGTCATTTGCATTAGAGACACCACTGGTCTATTTCAACATGAGAGAGAGGGTGTGAGTTCAACAATCTTGTCCAGACATTTTCTGAATTAGATGAAAGAGGAAGGGTGTGTCTGGGTGTGTTCAAATCTTTAAGAGCTGCTTGATATAGCAGTTTAAAACAGGCTGTAGCCCTATTCTTTTGGCATTGTTTTTTTTTTCTCTTAAGATTTTATTTATTTATCTGAGAGAGTGAGAGAGAGAGTGCACGCACAAGAGGGGGTAGGGTCAGAGGGAGAAGCAGATGCCCCGCTGAGCAGGGAGCCCTGTGCCGGCTCAGGGATCATGACCTGAGCAGAAGGCCCACCTTTAACCACTTAACCAACTGGGCCACCCAGGCAGGCCACCCCCCCATTCCTTTGGCTTTAATGAAACTCTGCTGTCACCTCATGTTCTACGTGGTTTTTTAGCACAAATATCATGCTCAGATCCTCTGTCTTGTTGAGTGGTGCAGATGTTTATGGCTTATTCCAAAGGAGTTTCAAACACTGAATCGGAAATCTTTCTAGGATATACCCACTCTGAAGTGTTTCTGTAACTTCCATTCTGGAATCATGCTTCTGGGTCAAACGGACTTGAGAAGTGAAACTAAGAGCTAGTTTCTTGAAAAGAGCAATAGGCCTTTGGCATAAAAGATTAAGGGGGTTGGGAATGGAGAGTAAAAGAAAACAAACTATATTAAGAGAAGGCAGTGAAGAAATAAAAACAAAGCAGTAAAGGAACAGGGGGAGGAGAGAAGAAAAAAGAAGAAGGATTAAAAAAAAAAAAGCCTTGTGAGAACCCAGGCCACTTGTTCACCCCAACCTGCCTCTCACCACCTTTCCTGTGTCACCTCCCACTACTCCCTCTGCCCCTCACTCCCTCCACCCCAGTTCCTCTGGCCTCAAATACACCACACATGCACCCCTCAGAGCCTTCCACTTTCCTTAGCAGGAAATACCCTTCCCTCAGAGAACTCCTTCTAGTCACTCTGATGTGTCCTGACCAGTGAGCCCTACCCCTGACATTTAAATTGCAACCTCCATCTCCAGCACCCTCTCTCTCCCTCTTCCCTGCTCTTTTTCTCACTAGCAATGACCACCCTCTAAAATGTTATATAACTTTATTCACTTATTTATATTTATTATGTGTGCCCCCACACTCCCATCCCCAGTAGAAATAGAAGCACCATGAGGACTGGGAATTTTGTCCATATTTTCACGGCTAGATCCCCACCATCTCAAAGAGTGTCTGCTTCAAAATAAACCAATACTGGATGAGTGAATAGTTGAGAATGGGAAAGCCCCATTTGCTTGAAAATTATCACCAGTCTGGTATAGCCCCTTCTTTCCAAAGCCAGCTAAGAAGCTACATCTTCCATGAGAAAAGCACAGTCAAAAGTTGGGGGGAGCTAAAAGCCCCAGTGAATTCTTTGGGCCTACAAGGGAATGTGTAGATAACGGTGAGTGCATAGAGGGTGTTATGGAGTGAATGTTTGTGTCCCCCCAAAATTCATATGTTGAAACCCTACCCTCCAGGGCAGCTGTACTCAGAGATAGGGTGTACAAGGATGTAAAGTTATATGAATCATAAGGATGGAACCCTAACCCAACAGGATTAGTGTCATTATAAGAAGAAACACCGGAGAACTTGTTTGCTCGCTCTCTCCATACACGCTCAGAGGAAAGGCCAGATGAGAACACATGGAGAAGGCGGCTGCCTACAAATCAGGAAGAGAGTCCTCACCAGGAACCAAATCTGTTGGCACCTTGATCTGGGACTTTTCAGCCTCCAGAACCATGAGAAGGTCAATCGCTCTTAAGTCACCCAGACTGCTGTATTTTGTTATGACAGACCAAGCAAACCAACAGGGAAGAGAAGAGTCCTGAACTTAGGCATGAAGGGACTAAAGACAAACGTTGCCCTCTAGAAAACATGGCTCAGACTCTGTCAGCCCCAACCACCTTTGTCCTTGCAGGTCTTGCCTGGCCATCTATCACATGGTCGTGTAGGCCGGAAATGCCCATACATGTGTAGATGTGAAGAAGGTACCCATAGATGGAAACATTAATCATGTGATACCAATTTTATAGGTATCCATATATAGAGATCGTTGTTTTTTTCTTGCTGGAATAGTGTGCAGATGAGATATATTTATATCAATGTAGCTAGTATTGGAATTTCTCCTCAATAAATCTTTGCTTTCCAACACTACATTCAGCCTGGGATGTGAGTCAGGTGCCACAAATTTAGGTTTTCTATTAGAGGCCAGTTCTAAAACCTGTGAGAAGAGGGCATTCAGTCAAAAGCCCACATAATATCTATCACATGAGATGTTCTGGGCCATTGCCACATGGTTCTGGAGCTCAAGGTCTCCTGACCAAAAACACAAACAATTGCTGCCTGACAACTACAGAAAAACTCTCATGAGTTCTGCCTTGGCCTAGCACCACTGTCACAAGCCTACAGGCTCAGAGCCAAAAAGCCCACTTCTGAGCATGGCTAAGGAAAAAGAACAGCCTCAACACAAAACTCCAAACTTGTTACAGAAAGTTCTCAGAGAATGCCCTAATTCTGAGAGCATCATGGCAAATACTGTTAAGTAAGTTTATGTCTGGATGAAGCTGGCGGGGGCAGAGGAAATATAAAGGAGGAGACTGGCAGATTCACAGTGATTATGGCTTATGTCTGATTGCTCTCATCAGCAGCAGAGCCATTTCCTTTTCCATCCACCTGCCGATGGCAGGGGCCCCCCAGAACTGCTGGAAAACTACATCTGCAGGGACATTTCTCCAAGACCCACCACATATTTATACTGTGGTGCCCAAGTCCATGTAGGTGGGGCTGCCCTGGTACGTCCATTGGGCCACAAAAGGAAATGCTCTGTTCTTATCTAGTACCATCTTTGTTCAAAAGCTTCAGGCCTCAGGCTCTCTCCATTGGGTATAGTTGTACGCCATCTGTCCCTACCACCACTCCCTTTGAGTTAGTCAAAATACATAATTGACTGTAAGTGCTAATATTATCTAAAAGTTGTACAGTTCTGTGAAGAAGGCAAAGAGGGATAAATATATTTGGAGCAGAATATTCTCTGTTCACATAAATAGAGTCATATAGTTATGACTATTTCTGTGATTATAGAGAAAGATATAGAAGGATCTACCTCAAATGGTTAATGTGAGTACCCAGAGAGGCAGAATTGAGAAGAGAAATGGGGAGATTGTTGCCTTTTTTTTTTAAGATTTTATTTATTTATTTGACAGAGAGAGAGATCACAAGTAGGCAGAGAGCAGGCAGAGAGAAAGGAGGAAGCAGGCTCTCTGCCAAGCAGAGAGCCCTATGTGGGCCTCGATCCCAGGACCCTGAGATCATGACCTGAGCCGAAGGCAGAGGTTTTAACCCACTGAGCCACCCAGGCACCCGATTGTTGCCTTTTTTCAATACTTTTATATTGGTTCTCCACCTTCATCTCTGGCCCAGTCATATCTGTGCTGTGACTCCTAAACCCATCTCTCCAGCTAGAAGTTTCCTCCAGAACGTTTATCAGTACAATATCAGAAGCAACTGCTGCCCTCCCAAATGCCCCCTATTTCTATTAATTGTGCCATATTTTTCTTGTCCCCAGAGCTTAATCTTTATCTCACTTGTCTCTTTCTCCTGTCCAACCCTGCCCTTGCAGCTCCGCCTCCCTCCCCAACTTCCTTCCCACCATCCCCACAGTAGCTTAGAGCCCTAACATATGACTTGTGCCTAGATTGCTGCAGGAATGTTTCTGAAGCCAAGCTGCCACCTGCTCCAGCTTCTCCCACCTGCTACATCTCCGCTAATCCCTCTAAGGTGAAGTTTCAAGCCATTGGATCTCTCACCTGCTTGAAAAATCCAGATCTCCACATTGCCTGTTGAGTAACCTCCAATCCAGACACACTAGTATTTAAAGGCCTTCATTATATAGATTCCAACTACTCCAACTTCATCCCCTACCGATCGCATACAACCAGCCTGGAGCGCACACTTAGGAAGATGTACATAGTGATTTTCTACCAGCATGTCTTTGCTGATTCTTGGAATACTCCTCTCCATCTCTGCCTGTGGAAGTTCTACCCATCCTTTGAAGTTCATTTCAGATGCTGCTACCCACTGACCAAATGGGCTCTCTCCATCCTCTGAATACCCATAGGACTTGGAAGGTCTCCGTGGTTCTCATGTCATACTCTATACTGTTACAGTCACTTCTGACTTTCTCTTACCCACTCTCCTACATTGAAACCTTACCAAAGCAAGAGACTAACATAGTCTTCTATAGATCTTATTATCTAATCATACTTAACAGTCCTTACACATGTTGGGTAATCCACTATCAAATCTTGGTTTGAGTTGACACCTATCTGCAGAGAAATCAAAAGAGAAGAGAACTAACATTTGTTGAGCAACCCTACGTTCAAGACAATAAAGTATTTCATGAGTTTTATTTCACCGTAAAATAAATAAAAGCATGTATGAAGCTATAGACAATGACAAGCTAAATTATACTAGAACCTCCTATAAAGCAAGAGCATCAACTGACATTTCTACACACACTTATAAACCTAAACATACAAGGAAAATAGCTCCAGAAACAAGTAACTCTTAGACTAAAGCAATTTTAGAACTATTTCTGACTTATTTTTATTCTACAGAAAGCAAATAAACTATTATCAAATGAAAATTCTCCTACAAACCTGATTCACATATATACGTTTCCCCTAAAATGTCATATAGCCTCCCCAGAACTTTAATCCTTCAACTTTATGTTTTTAACACCTCCAATTCTATATAGTCCCTTGAAATAACAAAAGCTTATTTTAAAAAAAGAAAGCTAGTTTTAAGGTTTTAGAAATAAATTATAATTGGAAAAGTTCATCTGAAATAAAGATATGTAACTTACCAACAAAGAAGTCAGCAATGGCCAAGTTAAGGAAAAAGTATTTACTTCGATGTCTAAGCTTTTTGTCCACCACAAAAGCTAGAATAACCACAGCATTTCCTAGCATTATAGCAAAAGCTAGTAAGCCCATTAAAAATGCTAGCGTAATGCGAGTACTTAGTGGTAAAGCAGTTGTGTTCGTGCTGTTAGGAGCTGACATCACATTAAATGATGAAGAACCTCAACAGAGCAAATTAATCCAGCAAAACAATTCTGACAAGTCTGTTTTCCAATCGAATACCTAATATATATAGTCTCCTACTCGCAACAAAATTTTACAAAATCTAATGCTGATCTCACTGTACTTCCTGATTCTTGATAAACCAATGTTGTGATAACAGTTTCCCTTTAACTGACACTGAAAAAGTATTTTCCAAAAGATAGTGAAATGTTTTATTGTAAACATTCGAATATGATTTTACCATCTCCCCCTTAATAGAACAATATTACATAATATACGTGAAATAGAGTTGATTCAGTGTATAGGCAAGAGATTGGGCTCCAGTGAGATTTTTTTTTTCAGCTGTTAGAGATCTAGTTCAAGATTGCCTTCTGACCAAGATGAAGTACCATGGGCTGAATTCACTATCCCATCGGACACAACTCAAAAACTGGACAGAATATATGAAAGAATGGTTTTCAAGGTACTGGACATCAGGCAGTAAAGGACAGTGATCCCTAAGAAAAGGGGAGAAAATGAGGTCAGCTCTGCAATTGTCCCTGCTTCCTGTTTTCTGTGAGTTTTCAGCGCATGAAGCAGAGAGAGGCCATCCAGCAGGAGCCCCCAGCAGATTTCCTGCGATGGGGAGATGAAGCTGACAGTCGGGGAGTACCCGACAGGACTATGCTACAGAGCAGCTGTGTAATATGTATATTCTAACTGCACATAAGCTGGAAATCTTGTCTGTACGAGGGTGCTTGTGATCGTTTTAAAAATGTAGCTGATAAAAATAAAATATACATTACATAGAGATTTGACTTAAGGTTGATTTGATTATATTTCATTCATGGCATGCAAATTAATGATTTTAAAATCTCCAAATGATTTTCCCCATTTGTCACTCTCCTTCATCTCTATTCTTCTTTGTATTCACTCATGATTAATTCACTAACAAGAGGCATTAGGAATTTTTACATTCTTCCACAGTTACAAAGCCCCTTTCCAAACTAGCCAGTTTTTATGCTTAGTCAACTTTGAAGGCCTTTCTATTAAAAAGCAAGGCAGTGCTGGTTTAATGTAATTTCTTAATTCCAGTCTCTAAACTGGAAGCTTTAAGGAACATTCAGTGTGAAAGGGGAAGGAAAGAAAGGCTGATAAATAAAATATACTGTTGACTGGGTCTGTAGAAGAAGATAAGGTGCAGAAGCAAACAAGATGACTGTAAGCAGGACAGATAAAATTGTGAAGGGGCACTGAGCAGGTCTACATTCTAGGATGAAGAGGAACTAGAAGGACCAGGCTCTTTCCTTCCTGAAGCTATTCTGCGTTTTCAGTTGGGTGGTCTGTTGTTGAGTTTTAAGACTTCTTCATGTATTCTAGATACTAGACCCTTATTGTATACAATTTACAAATATTTACTCCATTCTGTGTATTTTTTTACTTTCTTAATAATGTCCTTTGAAGTACAGAAGTTTTTAATTTTGATGAATTCCAATTTATTATTTTTAATTGCTTATGCTTTTGGTGTCCCATCTAAGAAACCACTATCTAATCCAAGGTCATGAAGATTTACTAGTATGTTTTCTTCTATAAATTTTATAGTTTTAGCTCTTACATTTAGGTCTTTGTGACATTTGACCTAATTTCCTTCCTTCCTTCCTTCCTTCCTTCCTTCCTTCCTTCATTCCTTCCTTTTCTTTCTTTTTAAAAAACCAAGACATGTCAAATACACTTCAAAAAAGGTACCCCGAGGAGCAAGAGCTTGATCTAGTATGGAAAGACAGACCTCTGGACAAGTCTGTCCTGGTCACTGTGGTGTTGCTAGCACAGGTGGCCAATGAGTATTTGTTGAATGACAAAATCCCAAAGAATTTCCACAGATGGAGGGCAAGTTCCACTATTTCTGCCTTGACACAGAAACTAAGTCCATCAACCAGCTTTGCAGGTTTTTGAGTTTAGTACAAGTGTACTCTGGAGGCCTTGAGCTAATTTTCGTATATGGTGTGAGGTAAGGGTGCAACTTCATTTTTTTGCATGTGGATATCAAGCTGACACTATTTGTTGAAAGGCTACCTTCTACCCCTTGAATTGCCTTGGAATCCTTGTAGAAAATTAGCTGACCATAAATGTATGGGTTTATTTCTTGATTCTCAGTTCTAGTTCATTGATCTTTATGTCTGTTCTTATGCAAGTACCATACTTCTATTTCCTATTCAGTTTAACAATATCTTGCCATCTTAAACATCAAATAAAGTATATTTCAAGTTTGTGAAATAAAATTTAAGGTTTAAGACATAAAATCATTTACATTTAAGACATAAAAATCATGAGGGAAGCTAATATCAAAAAGAAAACTCACCAGCACTTAAGATCAATATGAAATCACATTTTAGCATTCATATGACATAGATTCATTTAAGCTCTTATAAAAATTTTGTTAAAAAAGGACAATGGCATAGTTCGCAGATGACAGAGCTGAATACAGTCTTAAGTATAGAATTTTGTTTAAAATCTGGTCATTATGATTATATTTAAACAAGTTAGGTAACACATGCAAATGTGGTCTTAGAACTTCCGATTCCATGTGTAAGGAGCTTGGAATTCACTACTTCACCCTACTAAGTAAAAAGCTGAGCAGACTGAAAAATCAACTCTTCAGAGGGAGGGACACAGGGCAAACTGCTGTGTTCAAGATTGGGAAGACAAACAAGCAAATACACAGAGTTACAAGTTATCAGAGCAGGAAGTCTGAAAACAGGAAACACTAAGGAACTGGTGCCAGGGTAAGAAAACCTCAACTGTAATTGACGAATTGCTAGAGGACTAGTGCGGACAACTCGGAGTTTAAAATCCCAAAGGGATCCAGTCACAGGGAGGGCCCCCACAATACTGTGAGATTTATTTCCCAAAACTTGACCAAGTTCCCAGAGTAAATATCAGAAAAATCCCGGGGCACCTGGGTGGCTCAGTGGGTTAAGTCTCTGCCTTCTGCTCAGGTCATGATCTCAGGGTCCTGGATCGAGCCCCACATTGGGCTCTCTGCTCAACAGGGAGCCTGCTTCCTCCTCTCTCTCTGCCTGCTTCTCTGCCTACTTGTGATCTCTCTTTCTGTCAAATAAATAAATAAATAAAATTTAAAGAGGA
Organism: Ailurus styani; assembly: GCA_002007465.1. Lineage (NCBI taxonomy): Eukaryota > Metazoa > Chordata > Mammalia > Carnivora > Ailuridae > Ailurus > Ailurus styani. The sequence continues at coordinate 788,552 of LNAC01000660.1, read as the reverse complement.
AAAAAAAGAAAAAAAAAAAGAAAAATCCCCTCATACTTCCAGGAGAGGGAGGGGAAAGGGAACCATTTTGAAATATGCCAGAGCACTCTGTGCTTAATGAAGCCTGCCCTCAGGGGAAACTAATTAACCAGAGCCTAACCTGCTGTGGTTAGATCAGAGCCTAACAGATCTAGGGGAATGGAAAGGCCCAACTCCAGCCCACTCTAGCCATCTTGTCCCACCTAAGGGGAGAGAGTAAGAAATATTTGTGCAGTTCACAGTCCAGAGACATGGGCTTACTAAAGTTTGAGGTGTAATCATAAGACTATAGGATCCTTCCCCTCTCCTAACACCTCATTATCACACCATTAAAGGCCTATTTACAGCAGTTCTTTACCCAATACATCATATCTGGCTATCAAGAAAAAAAATTAGAAGGCACACCAAAAGGCAAAAAATGATTTGGAGAGATGGAGCAAGCATCAGAACCAAATGTGGCAAGGATGCTGGAATTATCAGATGGGGAATTTAAAACAACTATGATGAATATGCTAAAGACTCTAATGGATAACAAGCAGCATGCAAGAACAGACGAGCAAACACTAACTTGAAAAGATTTATGCCCCTCTGTGTTCATTGCAGCATTATTTACAATAGTTAAGATATGGAAACAACCTAGGTGTCCACTGACGGAGGAATGAAAAAGAGAATGTAGTATATATACATACATATACGTATATGTATATACTTACATACAATGGAGTATCATCCAGCCATAAAAAGAATGAAATCTTGCCATTTGTGGCACCATGGATGGACCTTGAGGGCATTATGTTAAGTGAAATAAATCAGACACAGAAAGACAAATAGTATATGATCTCACACATATGTGGAATCTAAAAATTAAAACAACAACAATAACAACAACCAATCTCACAGATACAGAGAACAGATAAGTGGCTACCAGAGGTTGGGGGGTGGTGTATAGCCAAAATGGGTAAAAGGGGTCAAAAGTTAAATTCTTTTAGTTATATAAGTCATGGGAATGTAATGTATAGCATGGTGACCATCGTTAATAATATTTGAAAGTTGCTAAGAGAGTGAATCTTAAAAATATATATTAACATATATTATGGTAATATATATATTATCTAGACTTGCTGTGGTGATCATTTTGCAATATATACAAATCTCAAATCATTATGCTGTGCACCTGAAATGAACATAATGTTATATATCAGTTACACCTCAGTTTAAAAAAAAAAAGAGAGTGATGGGGCGCCTGGGTGGCTCAGTGGGTTACGCCTCTGCCTTTGGCTCAGGTCATGATCTCAGAGTCCTGGGATCAAGTCCCACATCGGGCTCTCTGCTTAGCAGGGAGCCTGCTTCCTCCTCTCTCTCTGCCTGCCTCTCTGCCTACTTGTGATCTCTCTCTCTCTCTCTCTCTCTCTCTCTCTGTTAAATTAATTAATTAATTAATTAATTAATTAAAAAAATAAAATAATAAAATAAAAGAGAGTGAGAAAGAAAGAAAAGAACAAATGGGCAATATAAGAAGAGAGGTGGAAATCCCAAGAAAGAACCAAAAAACAATGCTAGAGATAAAAAAAACAAACAAAAAAAAAAACACTGTAACAAAAATGAAGAATGCCTTTGCTGGGCTTATTAGCAAATTGGACATGACTGAAAAAAAGAATCTCTGAGTTCAAGGGCATGTAAATAGAATCCTGGAAAACCAAAACGCAAAAAGAACAAAGATCGAAAGAAAGAAAAGAATATCCAAGAACTGTGGGATGACTACAAATGGTGTAAAATATACATAATGAGAATACCAGAAGATGAAGACAGGGAGAAAGGAACAGAAGAAAATTTGAAACATCAATGACTGAGCATTTCCCCAAATGTCAGACACTACACCATAGATCTGGGAGCCTTGGAGAACACCAAGCTGGATAAATACCCAAAAAACTATGCCTAGGCATATTACTAGGCACATTATTTCAAACTTACAGAAAATGAAAGATAAAGTTCTGATACAATTTCAGAGGAAAAAAACCACCTTACCCATAAAAGAACAAAGACAAGAATTACATCCAACTTCTCAGAAACCATGCCAGCAAGATGAGAGTAGAGTGAAATATTATTTAAATGCCTGAGAGAAAAATCTACCGACACAGAATTCAGCTCCCTGCAAAATTATCCTTCAAAAGTGAGGGAGAAATAGACTTTCTCAGAAAAACAAAAATTGAGGAAGTTTTGGGCCACTAGACCTGCCTTTCAAGAAATGTTAAAAGTTTTTTAGAGAGAAAGAAAATACTATTGGCCAGAAGCTTGGATCTACATAAGCTAAGGAAGAGCACTGAAGAAGGAATAAATGAAGGTAAATCCTTTTATTTTTCTAACTCTTTTTTTTAAGAGTTTATTTTATTTATTTGACAGAGAGAGATTGCAGGTAGGCAGAGAGGCAGGCAGAGAGACAGGAGGAAGCAGGCTCCCTGCTCAGCAGGGAGCCTGATGCGAGCTCGATCCCAGGACCCTGAGATCATGACCTGAGCCAAAGGCAGAGGCTTTAACCCACTGAGCCACCCAGGCGCCCCTATTTTTCTAATTCTTAATTGATCTCACAGATAACTGTTTAAAAAAATAATACCAATAACATATTTGGTTATGTATGCTTGTGTGGATATCATATATATGCTTATATGTAAATGAAATGAATGACAGCAATGACACAAGGGACAGAAGGGAGGAATTAGGACTTTTTTGTTATTATAGCATATTCACACTACCTATGGTTACATTTAATAGTACAGTGTTATATGAAAGTGGACTTGGAGTAGCTGTAAATATATATTGTAAATACAGTTTTATGACTTCAATAATGAGTCATAGACTTCATCATCAGTAGATAGGTGCCAAACAGTCATGTTAGCAAAGCCAAATTTAGTTTTTCCAGTCCCTTATAATAAAAGCCAAAAGGAAATTCAAATTATTAAAAATCAAAACAAACAAAACCCATGCTGTCTCCAGTTATTTTTTTCATCCTCATTAGAATATGTAATTTGCAACCTCATAAGCCAAATGAAACAAAATTAATTAAAGCTAAAAATAACTTTTAAAAATTGGCATACACCAATGAAATTCTGTGATATTCCAGTTTTGGAAACAATGGCATGCAGTTGTCATCCCTGTGTTGGGGGGATGGCAAACAAGTGTATCTCAGGCAACTCACAAAAGCCTAAGAATAGGAGGACCAAAGAAACCCCCAGAAAATGAAGAAAGTTTAACAGATATATTTATGAGAGTATCAGAATATGCATCTGTGCCAGTGGCTCAGCCTGTACCCAATCCATCACCAGATTCTAAATTTGCTTCCTAAATGTCTTTCAAATTCATCTACATAGCTTCATCGTCACTGCCATTATCCTAATCCAAACCACCACTAACTCTTTATTACTGCAACAGCTTCTTAAGTGCTTCTTATTATTCATTCTTGTTCATTTTCAATCTATGTTCTGCCAAGAAGTTAGAGTTCTTTTCCTAAAAGATAGATCTGACTTTGTCACTCTTCTGCTTAAAATGCTTTCGTTGTTTCACATTGCTCTTTTTAAGATCTTATCAGGGTCTACAAGACCTTACCTGACTGACTCATTGCCTACTTCTCTTTCATTTCACAAGATTCTTCCTCTACCCCTCTGGCACTCTGGCTCCAAGCAAAAGTTCTCAATAAATTTATAGAAAATAGTGAACTTTATAAGCAGTAGTTCCTTCCACCAATGCAATTCCCGTAAGTCATTTATTTCAGTTGGGAATTTTTCTTCTCACACTGATCAGACCCATCCAATGCCTTTGAACAACTTCCATCAGCTACTCCCTCTGGAGGTTTCTTTCTGTCTGTCACATCACCTTACAACAGTTGGAACAAAGTCATGGCTACCCTACACCATATGGGGTCTTACTACTTTTTTTAATTGTAGCAAAAGACACATAACTTAATGTTTACTAACTAAATCATTTTTAAGTGTGCCATTCAGTAGTATTAAGTATATTTACATTGCTATACAATCAATCTCCAGAACTCTTCACCTTGCAAAACTGAAACTCCACACCCATTACCAACAATTTCCCATTTCCCCCTCTTCTCAGCCCCTGGTAACCACCATGCTACTTTCTCTCTGTGAATTCAATGACCGTAAGTACCTCATATAAGAATTATATAGTAGTTGTCCTTTGGGGACTGGCTTATTTCACTTAGCATAATATCCTCGAGGTTGATCCATTTTGTAGCAGGTGTCAGAACTGTCTTCCTTTCTAAGGATAAATAATATCACACTGAATGTATATAACATATATTGTGTATCTGTTTAACTGTTGAGGGACACTTGGGTTGCTTTTACCTTTTGGCTTTTGTGAATAATTCTGCTATGAACACAGACGTACAAATATCTCTTCACGACCCTGCTTTCAATTCCTTGGGGTATATACCCAGAATTGGAATTGCTGTATTATATGGTAATTCTATGTTTAATTTTTGGAGGAATCACCATCCTGTTTTCCCTAGTGGCTGTACCATTTTACATTCCTACCAGCAGGACACAAGGGTTCCAATATCTCCACAGTCTTTTTTTTTTCCCCAATAGCTCCACACTCTTGTCAACACTTGCTATTTGCGGGGTTTTTCATTGTAGCCATCTTAATAGTTACGATGTGATTTCTCATTATGGCTTTGATTTGCATTTCCCTAAAGATTAATGATGTTGGCCATCTGTTCATGTGCCATTTGTATATAGTCTATGGATAAATACCTTGCCCAATTTTATATTGGGGTTTTTTTTTTTTTTTTTTTGGTTGTTGAATTTTGGGAGTTCTCTATATTCTGGATATCAACTCCTTTACCAGGTACATGATTTGCAAATATTTTCTCCCATTCCGTGGGCTGTCTTTTCACTCTGTCGATTGTGTTCTTTGATGCAAAGAAGTAGTCTGATTTATCTTAGTTTTACTTTCCTTGCCTGTGCTTTTGGTGTCAGATCCAGTGATTCCTATTAGTTTTTAAGCATTGTTACTACTAAAATCAGACACAGATAAAAGAAAAAATGAAAAATAGTGAGCTTAAAAGAAGAAAAGATTGCCCCAAAGAGTCAACATTGATGCCTACTTTACCTATACCACTGTCTTCGTTCCCTACATGTTTTTTAAACCTATATGCATTTTTCTTCTATATATTCTACAGTCCTACCTCAACAAATTATTCAAACCTACATTCCTTTTTTGACCATTTAAACCCATTTTTCCATTTAAATTGCCCCTTTGCTTCAGGTTGTGCTGCTGTACTTGACTCTATAGTGGCGTTTCTTGTTGAAAAGAGAAAAATACTTTTGAGACCTCTGATCCACACCCTTCTACACTTCCTGCTCACTGAGACCCACAGCTGTCCACTAGCCAACATTCTTCCTTCCTGTATTCCACTGGTTTCTTGACTCACTCTCCTGTCTGAGCTCCAAAGAGCATCTCCACTTTGACTTGAGATCATCCCATAATGTTTATTTGCTCAATTCCTCTATTTATTTTTTTCAAGGAACTTTCTATGGGGTCTTTTCTCAGGAAATCCAATTTCTCTGATGTCTGGCTTCCCTTTTGTCCAACCTAATGCATCTGGGCCACAACTGGGCTGACAGCATTCAGCAGGCTGGAGTGCCTGAAGTGCATCATGTAAATGAGGAAGACAGAAGAGCAATAGCAAGGAAGGGGTACAAGGCATCTAAGTGGCAATAAAATGGCTTCCCAATTAGAAAACCATGTTAGATGCAAATAGCACCAATATCTACCCAATTGCCCAGCCTAGGGCTTGAATGCCAATCTTAACTCCTCTCTTTCCCTCAATATCCAATCACCAAGTTCTCTCAATTTTGTCTCCTAAACATATCTTACATCCATTCACTTCCATCTTTCCTCACCATCAATAGCTCCATTCAGATAACCACCATCTCTCACTTGGCTTTTCTTGTGACACCTTTTGCATTATAGGGGAGAAAAAAATGACTTTCTCCATATCTTCTGAGTTCTTGGCAAAAATTCCCTGTAATAAAAAACAGATTAACAAAAGAATAACAAGCAGAAGTTTATAATGTGTATGCCTTGTGTGTATGTGGGAAAATAAATAAAACTCCTGCGATGGTCCAAGCTACTACCTAAAATAGCATCTCCAGCTGAAGACAAAAGGTGTTGCAGGGGAGGAGGTAATTTACAGGAAGATGAGAGGAGGAAATGATTGGTAAGCAAAGGCTGCCTGCACTACCTTGCAGATAAGCCTCAGATGAAAAAGTTCTATCTGGCAATTACTCTCTTCTTGGTACATGCCCCCTCTCTAATGTAGATTTCCATTACAAAAAGGTAACTTTTATTCACTTCTCAGATCTTCTGCTATGTCTGAAGTTTCTTGAAATAATCAGCTCAAATAATCCTGAGGTGGAAGAGGCAGATTTCAGGGTAGCGTATTCAGCACCAATATCACTGATTTCAGACCAGTCTGATTTCGCTTCTTTTGTAAGAAACATGCTGGCCTTCATCTAGTGAGCTCCCGCTATGTGGGAAACTTTAGTAACATTTCATACATGATCTTGTTTCATTCGACCTTCCAAAAGCCCTGTAAGGAAGGATTATTAGCCCCATTTTACAGATGAGAAAAATAAGGCTCAAAGATGTTAACTAACTTGTCCAAAATAGCTTCCATGTCCAAAGCATGGAAACAAAGTTTAAATCCAACTCTGATTTGCAAATCTAATTCTCCTTAATCACACATATTTGTGATTTATCTCTTGCCTGTCAAATGACAATAATACAATTTGGTATCGAGTATCATGTCCTTTATTAAAGGGAAAATAATCCACAGATTAGGGGAGTACAGTGCTTCACAAACAGGAGAGCATTCTTCCCAAGGGATTTTTGGGCAAGAGTGAGTTTTATACAGCACTAGGAGAGGTGAGCAGAAACAGGGCACGGTTGACTAGGAAATTCCTTAAAACGCTAGCAGGTCCTACTTTTTAGGGTAGGGTGAGCTAGCTAAAGCTGAGCTGGAGGATTGTGACTGATGCAAGTTGGGTTTCCTTGAGACGCAATTCGCACAAGTGTAGGCGGACCTATGTTTAGGTTTATGACATGGGTCACACTGCTAGGGCAGCCCCCATTTTTCTGGGTCCTGATAGATGAATTAACTTTATCGTGCCCCTAAACAGCATATATAACTCAAAACCAGGGTTAATGGGAAAACAAAAAACAAAATAACTCTTCCCTAGGTTCAGAAATCAATATCCATCTGTAAGCATTATAATTTTTGACTTGCCTTTCTTTCTCTTTCCACCTGGTCTACATGGGCATGGGGGGAAGCAGGTTTGCAAATGATGGCTCACAGACCGTAATTCTTCGGCCCCTGAGCTAAGAATGGTTTTTACATGTTGTGATATTTTATTTATAATGAGAAATATATATTTGGTCTTTGTCCCTATTTCTAGCCCAGAAGACCTAGAACCCTAGGAATTTCCTAAGGGCATCTTTGTTACAATATTTAGTCTTTTGTCCTTGGTTCTTGAAACAGCTCCAGACCCAAAAAGACAAAAGAATTGTCTTGTTATTCATAACAAGTCCCTTTCAACCACACCTGAGTTTAAGCAATGATGTGACTTTTGGAAAGTCCCTGGGGTCAGCGTGGGGGAGTGCTGGTTTCCAGGGAAATCAAATATGTGATTAAAATGGTGTAACTTTTAGTCCCACCCCTGACCTCTGAGAGGGGAGGGGTTTGCTGGAGGTTGAATCAATTGCCAGGGACCAATGATTTAATTACTCATGCCTACAAAACGAAGCCTCCATAAAAGCCCCAAAAGACCCCTCAGGGAGCTTCCCGGTTGGTGAGCATGGACATACAAGGAGGGTGGAATGCTCCATAGAGAGCAAGGAAGCTCTGGGCCCCTTCCTACTTACTTTGCCGTAGGCGTCTCTTCCTTCAGGCTGTTTCTGAGTTATAGCTTTTGTTAATAAACCCGTAATCAAGTAAGTAGAATGCCTTTCTGAGTTCTGTGAGCCACTCGAGCTCACAGAACAGTTGGATTAATTAATCCAACCTGAAGAGGGGACCCTGGGAATCTCCGAGTTACACCAGGTCAGCTAGAAGCCCGGGTGACAACCTGGACTTGACATAATGGAGTTGGGCCAGGGCAGTCTTGTGAGACTGAGCCCTTAACCTGCAGGATCTGATGCTATTTCTAGGTAGATGGTGTTGGACCTGAACTGAATTGTGGGACACCAAATGCCGTGTTGTTGGGTTACCTGGTGTGAGGAAAACCGACATATCTAGCGTCAGAAGCGAAGTATTCTACGAATGGTTTTGAAAGTAGAGGAGACACATAGGAAGAATGTTTTCCCTTATACATGTTTACACATTGAAAAAAATCATAAGCAAAATATTTCATGACACACGAATATTACATGAAACTCAATCTCAATATCTACAGTTTTATTGGAACGTACCCATGCCATTATTAGTGTGCATATCGTCTCTGCTTTCACACTAGGGCGAAATGGGAGTAGTTCTACAGACGTGGCTCACAAAGCATAAAATATATAGAGTTTTGGGCTCTATACTGAAAAAGTTTGGCTATTTACTGAAAAAGTTTGTCAGGTTTGGGCTGTACTCCTTGGCTAGACTGAGCGTTTTCTATTGCATCTCCCTAACTAAGCAGTCCTTCCGTATCAGTCCATGGCTTGATTAGCTCTTTATAAACTTTTCAAAACTGAATGCCGAGGAATTACATAACTTGCTCAAACTTGCAAGGCTTGCAAAAAGCAGACACAGGATTCAAACCTGACAGGCTCCAGAGAGCCATCTCAAAGCTGCTATACTGCCATGCCTCCCTAAGGGGGTGTCAGAACTTCATCACCTCAAGGTCAACTTAAAATTCTAGAGACTGTTAGAATCCTCAGCAATAGCCTATCTTAAGTAAGAGGACAGTTCTCCCCTAAATAGGGGAGAAAAGATAATACTTGCATAATGGCTTTATTAGATGCTTATCACATACCAAGTACCATGGAAGGCATCTCATTTAATCTTCATACTATCCCAGACAGGGAGGAATCATAATCCACATTGTTACAAATTAGGAAATTAAGAGCAAAAAAAGATTAAGTTTCCTGATAAATTCACAGAGAATATACCAGTGGGGGCAATGATGGAGTATTGAAATTTACAGACTGGGTGCTCAGATATGCAAAATTGTAAACCTAGTTTTCTGTATCTGAACCAAATTGATAACAAACCCCAGTATTTCCATTCCTGGAAGGGGGGGAAACGTGTCATTATAAGATTACTCAGTCACCGCAGGTATAAAATGTAGTAACCAAAGGTGTTCAATTTCATTAGTCATCAGGGGAATGCAAATTAAGACCACCAAGTGAGGGCGCCTGGGTGGCTCAGTGGGTTAAAGCCGCTGCCTTCGGCTCAGGTCATGATCCCAGGGTCCTGGGATCGAGGCCCGCATCGGGCTCTCTGCTCAGCAGGGAGCCTGCTTCCTCCTCTCTCCTCTCTCTCTCCTGCCTTTCTGCCTACTTGTAATCTCTCTCTCTGTGTCAAATGAATAAATAAAATCTTAAAAAAAAAAAAGACCACCAAGTGAAACCACTACACGCCACACAGCATAATTAGATTGAAAGTCAGGTAATACCAAATGTTGATATGCAGCAACTAGAACTTTGTTCACTACGGGTAGGAGTGTAAATTGGTTTACCTGCTTGGGAAACCTATTTGTCAGTATCAGCTATGTATGCTGGAGCTTACAAAGAAGTGATTGTTGGGTTTTCAGGAAGTTTGCTCGCTGGAAGATTTCACGCTGGTAGCTTGGAATTGCACAGACTGGGAGTATTTACGCCACAGGAACTGGCACGCGTTAGTAGCCAGCAACCACTCCAGAATCAGTTGTTAAGAATTCACCAGCACACCTTGGGGCTGTGAATTCCAAAGCTCCACATAAACATATCCTGATTTGGCGATGCCATTTCTAGGGATGCATGCTTTAGAACTGTGTACATATGTGGACTAAAAACCATATACAAAAATATTTATAACAGCACTGATTACAACAGCCTGAGACTGGAGACCCAAATATCCATAAATAGAATCAATAAATTCCCATGTTCATTCAATGGAATATTATGCAGTGGGAAGAATAAAAGAACTGCTACATACAGCAATCCAGATGAATCTCACAAAATGTTGGAACAACAGGAGTCTGAGCAAGGACTGTGTGATTCCACTTATGTGAGAGTCAAAACAGACCCAATTAATCTCTGGTGTCAGAGGTCAGGGAGGTGGTTACTTGGCAGAAGGGGAGAGCAGCTAGTGTAGGATAAGACACAAGGGCGGGGGCGGTCTGTGGGGCTGATACTGTCCTTTCTGCCAACTGAAGTGCTCGTTATATAACTTTATTTTGTGAAATTCATCAATAAGAAGTTCAATTTAAAAAATCAATCACTTCCATAATTGGATATCCATATGCACAAAAATGAACTGCAAATTAAAGCTTATTATCTTATTTAAAATTAACTAAAAATACATAATAGATACAAATGAAAAAACAAAACAAAAAAACCTCTAAAACTTTAAGAGAAAGGAGAAAATCTTCATGGCCTGGGGATAGGCAAAGTCTTTAGACATAACACCAAAAACATGATACAACAACAACAAAAGGTGAATTACACTTGTTCAAAATTGAACACTTTTACTCTGTGAAAAACACTGTCAAGGGAATGACTAAAAAGACAAAAAAAAAAAAGGAGAGTGAAATAAAAGACAAGCAAGAAAATGGGAGATTATTTGTAAATCACATACCCAATAAAGAACATATTTCTTGGTTTTGATAAACATACTATAGTTATGTTAGATGTCACTAGCAGGGAAAGCAGAGTATTTTTACAACTTCTAATGAAATCTATAACTATTTCAAAAAAAAAAAAGGAAAGAAAGAAAAAAAGATAGTGGTAGTTTTATTTGCCAGAATCCCTATTTTCCCATATGTCCCTTATCCTAAGTATCTTCTAACACAATGCTAATGGAGGTACCTTTTTTGGAGAGCAATTTGGCCAAACCAATCAAGCTATTAAAATGTGTAAATAGGGAGCCAGAGTGGCTCAGATGGTTAAGCATCTGCCTTGAGCTGGAGTCATGATCCTGGGGTCCTGGGGTCGACTCCCGCATTAGGCTCCCTGCTTAGTGGGGAGCCTGCTTCTCCCTCTACCTCTCTCTCTGTCTCTCAAGAATGTGTAAATGTTTGATCAGGAAATTCCATTTCTAGGAATTTTTCCTAAGAAAATAATCAGAAATAAATACCAAAAAATCTGCACATAATGATTTAGTTTTTCAGTTATTTAAGTGAAAAATTTGAAAAAACTTAAAAATTGGAAACATGGGGGACTAGTTAGTATATCATGATATACCCAGAAGACAGAATACAATGTAGCCATAAGAAATTAAGCCATAGAAGAATATTTATTGACATGGGAAAATGTTAACAATATACTTCTATATGAAATATGCAGGATACAAAACAGTATATACAGTTTAATACCATTTTATGGAAAGAAAAATAGCCGTATATACAAAATCATGCATAGGAAAAAAATAGAGGGATGTACATAGCAAATGTTAATAATGGTTATCTCTAGATAGTAGAATTAGAAGTGATTATACAATTTTCCCAGTAAATTTCACCTGCTCTCCAAACAGTATCTGCTTCATGCTGGTCTTTCTTGGGTGTGATTAGCTTGATAAAATTCTTTTCAAATAAATTCTGTTTCACGATACATACCTCCAAATCATACTGCTTTTCCCATTTAAAAAGTAGATGCTACTTGCTCTTACATACTGACATATGGAGAATATTTTTAACTAACACAATAGACTATAAAATATGCCACAGCATAGATCTGACTATAGAAAATTATTGTTTGGAGAACCTGAAAATCCTCAAATAGAGAGAATTTTTAAATAGAGAAAAAGATGCTATCATTAGTTGGGGGTCCATAGTGGTTGAGTATAAATATAAGTAATTCAGATTCCAGAATTGGAGACTTTGGGATCTCTCCCTACTAGCTAACTGCCTTTGGGCACAGGAGATTAGGTTTTTTAGACAGGAAAATGTGGCTAATAATTTTGTAGAAAAAAGCAAAAATAAGATTTTGTTTTAAATAAGGGCAAATGAGATCACAGATATAAAGGTCTTCTATATAAAGACCTAAATAACTGTGAGATGAAACAGCAAGAAAGAAATTCAAATTTGGTGTTAAAAGAAAAATTAACTCAATTTTTCTGCAGCACCAAATTCTTCCTGTTTTATTTCTTCTTTCACAGGTTAGACATGCCAAAATTGTGAAATTACTTTAATGTTAATTAGTGGATTTCAACTTCTTTAACAGTTAATATAACTTTTCGTGGAACCTGATGTAAGTGTTCTAAATACATCTAGGACATAATCTGATGACTCCTAATCACTGGCAACATTAGACATATTTACAACAAATATGACTTGGATTTTACTTCTCAGAGTCTATCCTAGTGTCAAGCCATTTACTAGATTTTTATGGAAAATACCAAATAAGGATGTTGGGTCTTTCAAAGGCAAGACATCAAGGGAACAGAAAAAGAGTATCTGTCTGTGTCCACTCTTCTGTTATGCTCTCCATGATGCAAGCACCATTCCAAGTTGCCTCCAAACTTCTGTTCCCTCCCCTTGGAAGAGAATCTCAGGCAAATCTGCAATCAATTAATAACTTTCAATAACTGTTTGCAATCATATCTAAGGGGGAACAGTTAATAACTTACTGTTATATCTCAAATGTATTATCTCGATGTCTAGAGGTAAAGGGCATAACTTACAGATGAAAGAAGGAACATAAAACACTGCTATAAAGGAAGATCTGGTAAGAATGGAAAAAAAGAGGGATTTTCTTTGTTTTTCCGGTCAAAACATTTGTTCCTTTTCTCCGCAAAGTCACGGAGTTGAGAAAGATGGCTGGAACGCAGATGAAATCGTGCATCACACTTACATAACAGCCCGATGACAGGCTCCGGCCCCGCACCAGTGTGGTTTGCCCACCTCTAGCCCCTTCTATAACCGCCCCACTAACTGCAGCAGAGCTTCTAGCGTCATCCTAATTCCTTAACGAAGATCATGAGAAACGTACTTCCAGGATGTTTAAAAAAAGGATCAGAAACAGAGTATTATACTAAGATATTTCAGGGGTGGAAGAAGACTACTAACACTCCATATCTACTGCTTTACATTACAAGAGTTAAACAAAAAAAGTAGAGGCTAGAAAATCACATTTTGAAATTTCACAATTACCAATCTGCAACAGAAACGGAAGCATGACACTTATGCAAACAAATATGGCGGACGAATTAACACTTGGGCACGTAACTGCAGGTGGATACTCCTGGATTTTTGCTTAATCATTACTCAATGATGAACACTATAAAATGAAAGGTGACTTACTGTGAACCAAAATCACAAGAAGAAACTCTCCAAGATCAATCTGCAATGAGCTCCTCTTCCAATAAGCCATAAAGAGCAGTAAAAGGCAATATTCATTTAACATAATGAGAATCCCAATGACAAGATACCAGGTATTTATACTCCTCTCGAGACATTTCTTCCCCACCTAACAAAGGCACTTGACATGTACTGAAATGGACAGTTAATTCAGGTACTGCCCTGGGCAACTGTTACCTTCCTCAATTAGATGAAGTGGCAATTAAGTTCAAATTAATTCTTCTGAATCAGCCTGAAATACGCATGAATATATCACAAGTTCTCTATTTTCGGCAGATGATATAACCAAAGAAGAAAAGATAACGCTGGTGTTCACAATGGGTTGGCTGACTTGAGCAGTCCAGGGTCCTCTCTGCACAATATTCCCTGATGACTGTGGAATTTGTGAACAATGATAGGCAAATTAACCTGTCGTATGATTCTAGGTATTAATGTTCACTCCTCTTCTTGTCTTTTCTTACTTTTTTGTTCTTTCCCAAAGCCTTAGATGATTCCTCCTAAAAAAGATGTAAGTCAATGTAGTATATCTCCCCGTTTATATGAAGATACTGGCTTAGGAAACTTTAATCATACAGAACATGTGTAAGAGTGAAAGTATAATTACTTCCATACGTACCATCTTTCTGTTTTATAGGGCACTTTCACTTGTAGTCTATTTTAATAGTTCCAAATAAGGATAGTCAAAGAAAACACTCACTTATCTAAAAGATTTACATTTGAATAATTTGGATATTATTTAATCCATTGTTCCCTTCCCAAAGGCAACAAAATTTAAATAAAATAAACATGCTTATAAAGTATGAAAAAAAAAATTCAAAGTATAAAGGCAGGCATCCCAATGCATGCCAGGGGAGAGGGAAGGTGCTCTGACACTAACAGGGAATGTTAAGATCTTATACACGTTTAAAGAACATCTAGTTCACCGTTGCATAAGCTAAACAACCTCTCCCAGCCTCAATTTTAGGGTGTGAAAATTAATTGGTCTTAAGGGTTTTATAAAACTCTGTATAAATCTATGAAATTAAAGCTCCAAGACATGAAGTGATCTGCCCAAGGTCATACAACTAACCGGCCAGTCACACTGTTCTGAATAGAACCTAACCCTACAATTTCCTAGTTCAAAGGTTTTTCCAATGTGCCATAAACATTTTTTTGAAGATTTTATTCATTTATTAGAGAGAGAGAGAGCACACGCGTGCATCAGGAGGGATGCGGGGGGCTAGAGGGAGAGGGAGAAGCAGACGGGATCCCCGCTGAGCAGGGAGCCCTACCTGGGGCTCAATCCCAGGACCCCAGGATCATGACCCGAGCTGAAGGCAAACGTTTAACCAACTGAGCCACCGAGGCACCCCTCAAACATTCTGATTCGTTCTTAACTTTTTGTCATTTTTTTTCATAGGCAGTGGTGAGAAACTCTCTATATAATCTCAGTAAACACTCACCGGTGAATTTGTGTAGTTCCTCTCCACTAGTATGTTTCTGGCACAGTTGTTGATATGTTTAAAGCGATCTGGTCCTAGTAGGATTCCTCCATACCAGCGTGATACTACCACCATGACATTTCTCACATTCAAAATCTGTTATTTTCAGAAGCATAATTAGATACACATGTAGACATGTACGAATTCCAGTTTTAAAGGAGAATGAAATAACCTGTATACAAAATTGCACATAACATTTCCCCATGACTTTAATGGTAGAACCACATGAGTGAGCAGAGTGAGATTCCTAACATTCGGGTGATAGAATGTTAGAATAAGAAGGGAATTTAGAAAGCAAACACTGCTCCACAGTGTCCTCAAATTCCAAATTTTGGGGCAACCTGGTAAAGTGAAGGGGAGATCATGCAGGTGGTTCTAGTTCTTCATGAATTCAACCAGAATAGCTCAATTTAAGCAGCTTCTTGACCCTAAGCCAAACAACCAAAACCTGCTTCTGAACAAACCACTGGAAAGAACTGGGGCTGCATGAATAACTGCTGGTGCCTACCGACAGGTCTTCCTCAGTTTGACATCTGTCAAATGCGGCTCTTAACTTGAAGCCCACCAGTCTATAGGCCTGATCACGCACAGAGTTCCTTCCTACCAAGGGAATGGCCTGTTTATTTTTTTTAAGGTTTTATTTATTTACCAGAGAGAGAGAGAGCACAAGTAGGCAGAGCAGCAGGCAGAGGGAGAAGCAGGCTCCCCACTGAGCAGAGAGCCTAATGCAGGGCTCCTAATCCCAGGACCCTGTGATCATAAACTGAGCCAAAGGCAGATGCTTAACAGACTGAGGCACTCAGGTACCCAAATGGCCTGTCTAGAAAACAAACCTCCACATACAGTAACAGAAGAAACTATAACAACTACCTTAGGAAAAAAAAAATCCATTCTTTAAAATAATGGACAATCAATGACCAACATACAGATAAAGAAAGTCCAGCAGCATGAAAGAGAAAGGACAAGATAAACAAACTAAAATGGACCAGGAAAAATTTAAGGGAGAGAACATCTAAAAAAAAAAAAAAAACACCTCTAATTAACATACTCAGAAATTTTAGACGATACTGTATCCACACAGTCAAAACAGTACACTATAAAAAAGGAAAAATAGAGACGAACTCTTTTTTTCTTTTTAACATTTATTTATTTATAAGTAATCTCTACACCCGAAGTGGGGCTCAGACCTATGACCCTAAGGTCAAGAGTTGCATGCTTTTCTGACTGAGCCAGCCAGGCACTCCAAGAAGAAAGAATTCTTAAACACATGATTGCTAAACCTTTTTAAAAATTCAATGGAAATCTTGGAAAACAGGCAAGAAAATGTCTTAAAACACAAGGTGATGAGATGGACAACTTAATAAAAAAAGCAACATTCTGGGTCTATCCAGATGGTCCAATAGCACCCAACTAACAGGAACTGCACAGAGACAGAACAGAGGAAACAGAGGGAGGACACTGTCAAAAAACAAAAAGGAGATACTTTTCTAGAGCTGAAGATACTCTTCTATCGTCTATGACTGACAGAGCTTCAAAGCATGACACTTGTTATTTACCCTGTGCTTTCTGCCCCTTATCAAGTGGTTAAAAGTTTCTCTCAATCAGTATGTAAAAATTAACTACAAATTAACCCAAATACATTTCACGTTACATAGCCTAACTGATTTACTGATTCCTAAATGGAGTTCTGTTTCACTGAAAAACTTTACAGCTCAGAGAACAGGACTAACAGGGTTTAACTTACACTTACCTCCATGAGATGGAGAAGACGCCCGCCAGCTGCTGTCTCCCCATCATCTTCACAGTCCTGTAAGAAGGTCTGTTTATCCTCACAATATATTCTAGAAATACATAAAACAGTGTTACACTTTGAAACCCCAAAGTCTGCACTAAGAGTTACATCTTCATACTTGCTGCAATCAATTTACTTCCAAAATCAGCATATTTGTAAAAAAAAAATTCTTTTCAACTATATATTAGACATATTTTCACTGATGATTCATTATCCAGTATGTTTCAGTGTTTGTATGTGGGAAAGCTAGGAATCAAGGATGCTTCCTTTAAATCAGAAATGCTATGACTATGGGAAGGTGAGTTTACACATCTGACACTTCATTTAACCTTGAAGCTATAAGGCTACAGAGAGCAGTTACTGAGAAACATTTCTTGTGAACTTATTGTAGAGAAGCATTATATACATAGTAGGCACCATGAAATGATATACGGGAAGTAAGTGGCTTACACCTGTCTTCAAAGAGCCTAAGAGCTAGTGAGACAAAAATTATATAAAAAAGATGGAGGTGATAAAATCAACATAAATGAACATTTTATACTTTCTTCACATCTTATTCTAGCCATCAAACATTTCTCTATCCTCCCCATTCTAAGAATTATAAGATTTATTTTCTCTATAACTTTTCCCCTGGTTGGTTATCAGTATCAGAGATAAATCATGGTAGTTTTACCTATTTAAATTATCTAGAAAGTCCACATCTGGAATAATAACGTGTGGCTACACTGTAGCAGAATAAGCATGATAAGTAAGTGTGAGATATAAAAAGAAAACAGTGCCAGTTAAAGTATGCCGTCTAGTGGATTTCTTACGCCCCTAAGAAATGACACAATCTAGGACAAGGCAAATGCACCAGAGATATCTTTCCAGCTGTGGCTATAAAAAGCCAGGTACTACCATATCTATATACCTAGGTCAATTACAGCAAACATATTCATATATTTATTATATATTCATACTTATTATAGCAATCATACTCATTCATTCCCTTGTTCATCCTTCAATCCATCTTTCCATTCATTCACTCAATAAATATTGCCCACCTACTATGACCAGGCTCTGTTATTATTTAGAGTCCTCATTCCAAGAAACAGCGTACTACTAGACAGCATTTTATATGGCAAATTTAAGGCAAAAAAGGAGTCAGCAGTTGGTTTATAACAGGACTGTAATTATAATCTAACACTGTAATTTTATGAAACCAATGAAGAAAATTTGAGTTATAAATCAGTACTGTTAGGTTTTTATAAAAATGAAATCCCATGGACATTTTCACTTCTTCCGCACATGGCAGGAAGAGTACTGATGCAGGATCCCACAGCTGTGTGTGCCAGCATCCTGAAGAGTGCCCCTTAACTCCAAAGTCCCAGAACCAGGAAGTCACCTTAAACAGATCCTAAGCATTCAAAGCACACAACACAAAGTCCATGTACCAAATAAAGGTCCTTTATTTTATTTCCAGTGGGGTCTTTCAAGCCTCCACTTTGTGCCTATTTACTCTTGGGAGACACACAATTCTGACAAGCTCAGCTCTTTCCTTCCCAAGCGTCACTTATAAAAGAGTGAGGCGGAGGGGTTGCTACATGTAGTCATGCTGAAAACTGTGAGAAGTGAGAGCTCATCACTATTAATATGCAGAACTATAAAAATACTCACAGGAACTTAAAAACCCCAAAATGTGGGGCCTGAGATAGAATATCCAGCATATTATTTAGCTTTTTGATAATTTAAGATCAACATTATGGCCAGCAATTGTTGAAGGTGCAGCCACATGGCCATGTGGGCATAAACTAGAGAAAAATGAAATTAGTTTATCAAACTCAGGTCTACCCCTTAACAACCACGTGATCTTGAAAAAGTTAAGGTTTTTGCAGGGGCAGAGTTGCTGAAATTACCAGAATTAACTTCCGTAAAGCATTTGGCACACAGTAGGCGATCAATAAACACATGGTATGAATGAATGGCTATTAATACTTTCACAGCACATTCTAATCTCTGAGAGCAAGAACACCCTAATTCCTCATTTCTATATTGATGACCCTAACCCAGAAAGAAAACATCAAAATTCTGTCCCATGATACTCCAGTAAGTAGGGAATTATGTAACAAATAGTCTTTTGTAAGTTTTGGCACTTAATGTGACAGTAATACTAAAAACTCACCTATCCAAAGTGATGGATTTTTTTTTTTTTTAGTTTCCTGAGTTTCAGATAGCCTAGATTTTATGAATATTCTCAATCACATTTTAAGTTTCTACTAAGTCTCTATGTTCATATTCTGATTCATTTCAGTTCTGAATGCTGTCCTTTTAAGTCTGTATTAATTTGCATATTTAGAAATATACCCTTCCTCTCTTGACTAACACATCAGCAAAAATTTGTATAAAACTTTAGTATTCAAAACTACAAGGCATATAGTAAAAAGAAGCACACTTAATTCACTCCTAATGGGAGTATAAATTGGTTTGAAAGAAAAATTCTGGAAAAAATTTGGGAGTATGTATCAAGAGTTTCAAAACTGCTCATACTTTTTGATAATTCTACTTCTAAGAATCTATTCTTTCTTCTCATTAAATTATACACCCAAAAAATCTGAAGTAACCAACCAGAACCAATCCTGAATAAATAATCTAAAATGAATAAAAAAAGGTGTTCACAGGACTATTTTTTACAATAGTGAAAAAAGCAAAAAATGGAACAAGAAGTAAATGGTTAAATAAATAATGGTATAGAGCCTCAAAGAAATATTACACAGCTATTACAATAGTGTTTATAAACCAACTGTAACAACATGGAAAAATGGTTTTGTTAAGAAAGAAAGAGATAGTAGGGTAATGCATTGAAAAAATAAATGCTACATAGAAGACAGGAAGAAAATGTATCAATATATTATCAAAATATATCAAATTATTATCGGTTACATTTAATGGCAGAAAATGGCTGATTTCCCTTCCAATTCTTTTTTTTCTCTTCTGCAGCTTCCAAATATTCTATATATGATCATTAGTTTTATAAAGAAAAAAAAATCCCACAAAGAAGTTGTTATTTTTAAAAGTCATGCATCAGTTTCCCCCATTTTTTACAAATGGAACATTCCTAAAATTGTGATGATCACTCACCGGTACGCATAGATGTTGTGGGTGGCACTAGCTATTTTCTTATTCTCATACAATTTGGCAAGAACCATTTTCACCTTAAAAACAGCAGTAATATAAATAAACTAATGTATACTTTTTATTGTTTTATAAATAAATGCTAGAAAAATACCTTAAAGCATATTGATATAAATACGGTTATACTGAAATAGTGACTTAAAGAATCCACTACACCCTGAAAAAGCCATTTCCAAAGTTTTCTCCTCATTTTAGAAGCAGACACTCGTACTCTTAATTGGAATACAAATTATAGACCTGGTATTTTTTTTTCTTCAAAGGCACAGGCAAGGCTTTACTGGAGCTGACACAGAGTGGTCAGGCTAGCCTCCAGACCTAGTATTTTTGAGCACCAAATATCGACAAATATTTGAGCACTAACCATGTTGTAGGTACTTATATATGAAAAATTTTTCCCCATGTGAAGAATTTTAAATATAAATATGATGATTTTTAAAAATGAGCTCTGAAAATTTACCAGGTTTAATGTATCCAATGTGACAGATACAAAATAATGGTATGTTCCAAATATAAGACCAAAACGCTCTCTGGGAGTCATCTAAGGTTTACAAGACCAAAACGCTCTCTGGGAGTCATCTAAGGTTTACAGAGGCAGTAACATGAGCCACATCCTGAAAGATGAGTGGTAATGTCTTTTGCATCAAAAGGGAAGAAAGGTATATGGCAGGAAGAAGCCATTCCATTCAGAGGACACTGTGTATGCAAATCTATCAGATTTAGCAAATAAAACATAAAGGACGCTCAGTTAGATTTGGAATTTCAGGTAAACCACAAGTAATTCTGTTATTATTAGTATGTCCCATACAGCAGTGTTTATCTGAAACTCCAATTTAAAGGTATCTGTATTTTATCTGGTAACCAACCCTACCAGGGACATAAAAGAGAAAGTTTCTGGAAATGACCAATCGTTTTATGTAGGAACTATTTAGAGTATGAAAAAGATGACAAAAGACATTGTACCAGGAATGATAAAGCTAGGATCCTATCACTAAGGGCCTTTTGTATAATGAGTTCAGGTTTTTCCCTGTAGACAATGGAAATAAGCAAAGACTCGGGGTTGGGGATAGTGACACGTGGCCAGACCTTTCAGAAAGGTAATGGGCAAAGAATACAGAAGAAATCCTGGAGGTAGGGAAAACCGAGCTGCAGCCACGGAGATCAATTTGAATCAGAAACTGTGCAGTCTTGTGTTTATCATTTTTTAATATTTCATGTTCTCAGATTCCTGATCAACAAAGTAGAAAATGGGCGCCTGGGTGGCTCAGTAGGTTAAAGCCTCTGCTTTCGGCTCAGGTCATGATCTCAGGGTCCTGGGATCGAGGCCCGCATTGGGCTCCCTGCTCAGCAGGGAGCCTGCGTCCTCCTCTCTCTCTGCCTGCCTCTCTGTGTACTTGTAATCTCTCTCTGTGTGTCAAATAAATAAATAAAATCTTTAAAAAAAAAAAAAGTAGAAAATGACCTCGAATATTTTAGCTCTCACAAATTACAATTCTCTAAGTCTAAGTTATTACAATCAGAAAAAGAAAGAGGATCCAAGATGAACAGATTCAGCACAGAAGTCTAATGAGGACCCTGGCAACAAGATTATGGGCAACTGCCCAGGAAAAAATAGAGTTGCTGAGAGAAAGAGCCAGAAGCCTGCACCAAAAGCTGTTATCTTGACCACAAGTCAATGCAGAGAAGAATTTCCTCTTCTAGAGACCAGAAGAGAGTAAAAGGGTGGCCTGGTACACAGAACTGTATTCCTGTAGGTCAGGGCTTAGAAGAGCTTAGAGTAGAGGAGCTGCAGAGACCAAAGGGAAGAGTCTAATGATTAAAACCTATGTTAATTAATGACACTTTTGTTGTTGTTAGTTTAACTTTATAGGTTGTTACAGTTTGTGACTGAAGAGTCTCCCATTTGATATCCTTGGGTGGAAGCCAGGTCACTTAAGGTCAGGAGGCAGAAAGGAAAAGAATTCAGGTTAAGAAGACTCTTATCAGCCAGTCTGTCCACTGTTCCCTTCCCTGGGCTTCAATGGAACCCACGCGGTTTTGCAGAACTCCCACACAATAGGACAAATAATTCTTTTTAACAAGGTATTAAGCATCATAATTTTCCACCCAGTGGGTTTTTCTTGTTTGAAAATCCATTACAGGGTTAAGCCCTAATTAGAATTTAGATACAATTTTGAAAATGGTGACAAATAGAATCAAATCTTCCATGATTCACAGTAATTTGGGGGTAGAAAAATGAGCAAAAAATTTTTATCTTACGTAAAAATTTAACACAATAGCAAAAATGAGGATATTACTGCAAAACCATTACTTGAATTACTTTGGTAAAACAGCATCGAAGTCAGTTGGATATAATAACTTTACCTGTTTGGGACAAACTACGGGAGCCAAGTGCGCCTGAAAAGTACTTCTTCGGTCTGTAATAGGAATGCCATGATCAATCGGAGGTAATTCTTCTATTTCTATAAATTTAAAGAATTATATTAATTTTATCTTTAAAATTCTTACATTCAAATACTGAAAAACTGACAATGGTGTGGGCAGAGGGTGGGGAAGGGAGCTATTATATGACAAATCAACCCCTACAGCCATTAATAGTTGTCTATTATAATTAAATTATAATTTTAAGCAAAAGTTTCCAAATAGATTATAAATAAGATTAGACTACTTGACTTAGAAATTATTTTCACCTGCCAAGGTCACCCAGTGGCTGGCTAGGACTGAAATCTTGGGCTGTTACAGGAGTATAAATTGTACAATAATTAAGTTTTAGGAGTATGAATGGTCCTGAGACCAAAAAGATTGTCAGCTGCTAATATAGCACAATTTATTTACCCATTCTGTTGATGGACTTCTGGGTTGGGAAACCCAGGACTTTATTTTGTATAGCTGTAATGTAACATCTTCTACTAATAAAACTGTTCCTACTTCATAGGATTGAATATATCAAGAATATACCAAATTGGTATTCTAGGCAGTATCATGACCTCAAGTTATTCTGCTTCTTAAACAAGTTTAAGAACCACTAATTTACTCTTCACTCTGTTGAGAAACTTACCAACCATCCTAGCTGCTATATCTGCCTCATTTAGGATCTAAAGTTATTCAGGAAAAAGAAATTATTTCCTATTCCTATTCACTGATCTGTTGAATCTTACCAAGTCAACTTGCCTTACAATTAATGAACTACTTCAACTAACACATGTAAAAATGTTTCCTGACAGCTTTAAACAACTTGTCCAACCTCAATGCCCTGGTTTGTGACAAGACTAGGACAAGGAACCAAGCTTACGCAGGACTTTTGCCTTTCTTCCAACAGTGTCCACTTCTTGAACTAACTGTGACCTCTATAGAAGGGCAGTACTGAGGTCAACAGGAACCAGATACCACTTATTGTAACTACGATTTTTACTCTTTTTAATCGTGGATCTTGTTTCCCAAAAGAAATCTTATGCCAAATCCACAGATATATAAATGAATAAAATGTGAGACTAAAGCAGGAATGGGAGTCCTGGGTCTTCTCCCCTACTCTTTCTCTTCCTGTGTATCCCCTTCCTAGTCCCAAAATATCATGTAAGAACTTTAAAACTTCACAGTATTGTTTAAGAACTCCTGTGTAGCGATGCCTGGGTGCCTCAGCTGCTGATCTCAGGGTTTTAGGGTGGAGTGAGCCCCCTACTGGGCTCCCTGTTCCACTGCTTCTCTCTTTCCCTCTGCTCCGGGGGGAGTCTGCTTCTCCTGCCCCTATCCCGGCTCATGCTCTCTATCTCTTAAATAAACAAATAAAATCTTTTAAAATAATTAATTAATTAAAAGCTACTATATAATGCATAGGAAACACCTTACCTTCAAAGAGAATGAATGTTTCCTCTGGTCTATCATGTTTTTGTAAAAGACTTGAGAAAACTGATGCTATTATTCAAAATTTTAAGATACTAAAATGGAAGATACTTTCTGATCACAACATAGAGCTGATTTATCATATCAATCTATTCATAAGTTGAATACTACTAGATTATGGAACAAATTTGCTTAAGCAAAAACTAAAATCTTAAAGGCATTTTACTAGCTTTAATTCAGTGGTTGCACTTTTCAATTATTATATTTATATTTTTGAGCACAGACTAAAATTTAACTCTGCGACATCAGGAGACAGCTCAGGATTTCAAAATAGAAATATAAAGAACAGGATGTGAATTGAAAACATTAACAGTTTTTCTTAGTTTCAGTTTCTCCCATCATTAATTCAAAACTCTAAAAAGTCACATACAAAAAAAAAAAAAGGGTGGAGGAAGGGCGAAATTTCTTTTTTCCTCACCATTCTGACAGACCCAGGAAACACCACAATGGCCGGCAGGCAGGAAAAAAATTACTCGATTCTCTGCAAATTAGTAACTATTTCTTAACATGTGAGAGTTTACTAATTTCTATACCATTTCAAAAATAATACATAATACTTCTATCCCACTCTCCTCGAAAGAAACTAGTTAGTAACATTATACCTGTTCGATTTTCACTGATACCAAAATCCAATGCTTTAGCAGGAGTTTCTGGCTGACATGCTAAAATGAGTTCATCTTCACATTCTACATCTTCCTCTTCAGTTTTCTTCTTTACATCAGGGCCTATGTGGATATGAGATATTATCAGTGAACTCTGAGAGTAAGGAATTCTACTTAAAAACTTGTTGGTCTTGATCTTTAAACACAATTCTTCAATAGAAGGAATCAGGACTTTTATGAGAAGTAGCTGATTCCAAGGTTGAAGCAAGGAAAAGAAAAGATGAGCCTGGAATATCTTATGATTCCAGAGAGTAAAAAAACTTCAAAGAAAAAAAAAAAAAAGGAGAGGTAAGCTTATAAAAAAGAATACATGAGTTTACCTGAAGGAGATCCTAAAGGTGAAACCTAAAATTATTTGAGCAACAAAATAATGATAGTATGGAATTTTAATCCACGGAATAAAATAATATACATGTATTCATATTGATATAAATAAGAAAAATAAACAGAGAAGAGACATCTCTTCCTCACAACATAATCCCAATTCAATGAAGAAGTAAAGAAGAAAATGTTACTCATCATTAGGCAAACACCACAGTAATAAATATTGTTGACAAGACACACTAATAGATACAAAAACTTGTGTGTGAAAGTTTAAGGAGGAATAGGATATTAGCATAGTCTCCAAGTATCTCCCTCAAGGTCCTTATCAACTACAAAAGGAAAGATAGTAACTGTGATGGTTAATTTTACATGTCAACTTGGCTGGGCCACAGTACCCAGTATTTATTTGGTCAAACACTATTCTAGATGTTTCTGTAAAGGTATTTCTTGGATGCAATTCACACTCAAATCTGTTAACCTTGAGTAAACCAGACTGCCCTTCACAACGTGAGAGAGCCTCATCCAATTAAGGTCTTAACGGAAACAGGACTAACCTCCCCAGCGGAAGAGGGAATTCTGCCAAGAGACAGTCACCCTTCAGACTTGAGCTGCAACATCAGTTCTTCCCTGGGTCTCCAGCCTGCCAAACTATCTTGCAGATTTTGGATTTGCCAGCCTCCACGATCTCATGAGTCAATTCCTTAAAATAAACAAATTTCTCTCTCCTCTCTTCCTAACCTCTCCCTCCCTCCTCTTCATCCCTCCCTCCCTCCCTGTCTTTATAAATACACATACACACACACCCTGTAGGTTCTCTGGAGAGTCCTGATTAATACCGTAACTTTACTCTGGAGACATCTGGCAAATACCACCTTAACCAAAGAATCAAGGTAAACATCACCAATAATAAAGCATTTTGATACCACGAGTTCCTTGATATATGCACTGTGAAGGACACAATATCATTTTTGCGGTATTCTTGCCAAAATGCCCAATCTTGGTCCAGTTGTGAGAAAACAATAGACAGATCCAAACTGAGGGACATTCTACAAAATAATCAGTATTCTTCACAAGTGTCAGGTCATAAGAAGTCATAAAAGTCAAGGAAAGACTGAGAAACTATTTATAGACTAGAAGACAGTAAGGAGAAAAAACAGCTAAATGCAATGTAGAATCCCAGACAGCATCTTATAACATCAGCGGAAAAATCAGTGAAATTCAAATAACCTCTTTAGTTTGGTTAATATTATACCAATGTTAGTTTCCTATTCTTGGAAATTATACTGTGGTTATGTAAGATGTTACTAAGGGAAGCTGAGTGAGGGATATAAAAGAGTCATTTGTACTATTTCTGCAACTTTTCTGTAGGTCTAAAATTAGTTCAGAATTTTTAAAAATTGTAAATAGTTGTATTTAATCACTTTAAAATTTCATATTTTAAAATTTAGTATTTCTATAGTAGAAAAAAACTATGAAATGATAAATTTGTATTGAAAATTAGCAGTAAAATCAAAATAAATTATGTGTCAAGTGGGTGCCCTGGAGTGGAAAATTCTCATGAGATATCCTGATCACTAGCTTGCAGCCTTATTAGTTCTTCAGAACTACAAATCCTTCCATTTTAGTATGCAGTCTACAAAAACAATTTTGATAAGAAAAATGCCCAAAAAAATTTCTAAGAAATATAATTATAAATTACACAACAAAAATCAATAACTGTAAAATTTGGAGAGTGGCTAAACTATATTGTAGATACAGATGGAAAAGGGGAAAATGCCATTTTTAAGATCTACAACTTTTAAAATTTCCTGAGAGCTGAATGATCTCAAACTTTTTGGAGTCCTAAATTTCTACTGGTATACATTCCATATTTGCAATTATCCTATACTCAGAATGGGAGATTGGCAAAAATCAATTCGGTTTTCAGACTACCTTTCCTACCAGTGCCCTGAAATGCTACAAAATCAGAACATGAATCATGAAAGTTAAGGAAAATACTTCAAAAAAGATTTTCACATGGACAGAACATCTTCATACCATTTCTCTCTTAGATGCTAATGAAAGCAGTAAAAAATCTGCTTCTATAGAAAAATAGTAAAATGCTCTGAAAAAGAATATACTACTCTCAAGTGTATACTGATTTTGCTAAGGGAGTCCTAAATAATTGGTTTGTTTTTTAAAAATCTCTTTCTCAGATTGAAAAGAATTCTAACAACGAAATATTAGAAATTTCCACATTGTCATATAATGATTCAAAAAAAGAAAAATAGGGCAAATCAAAATCTCAATTTCAAAACACATTTTCAAAGTAAATTTTTATATCCTAAATATCAGTTCATTGTATTTTCCCAAGTTCTTTTTCTATAAACACTTCACTCATTTGAAGCTAATGTCTAACTAATAAACTCCAATAATTCATGAAGAACATTACATGGTTCATATTACCTTAATAGCCAAAGAAAGCAGAAATTTTAAACCCAAATTCTTTAACCATAAAATCTTCTGTAAGGGTATAATATGAAACCAAAGAGGCTAAAACCATATAGAAAGAAATAACCATAACTACATGAGTAAATGAAATTTCCAGAAAAATTTGTATTTTATCACATATAAACCATAAAACAGAATATATTTTCATTAAAAATTTCATTTAGAATATCTACATCGAAGTTGAATTACTATTAAGTTAAAAGAGCATTAATAGTATGTTTCAATCCTACCTGGTTCTGTCATCTGAGATTTTTGTATCAGAACATCTCTTATTTTCTCCACCCACAGGTAAAGAATGCTTTCACCAATATTCTGTCTAAACAAAATTTGGGGGAAAAATTTGTTATTTAAAAAAAATTCCTTCTCAAATTCAAGGAAATACAGACATATATATAATCTAAGAAATTATGTGCGATATAAAAAAGAACTTACAAAAACAGGTTTACTAACATTTGTTGGGTGAGTATTTAATATAGATTGTTCCTATCAACATTAAAAATTCCAACTGGCTCCAAAATTAACATTGCTTACTTAAAATAAGCTGAAGAGTTGTAACCAAAGAAGGGAAAGAAAATTTCTGAACTTGAACTGGATGAAGTAGATAGATATAAATGTGATTTAGTTTCTGTTAGCAGATACAGCTGCAACATTGATGTCATTGCTTGCTTTTTAAAACTTTTTAAACAATTTCAAACCACTTATTTGGCACATTTATCATTTGGTATAATTATTTTCAGAAAGATTCAAGAATGCAAAGCATTGGAGGAACTGCCTCAGAGAACAAATTTAAAAGACTTAAAAGACGATTAACAATGTTATATTCACTTTTTGTTTCTGTCAAAATATTCTGTTGCCCAATTTGATTCATTTTGGTTCCAAATGTCTATCTCAGATAAATTAAATCCACCTCAAAGGGTCACTGAGAAAAAGAACATGTCGTCGTTCATGTTCATAGAGTTAAGTTAAATTATGACAACAGCAATAAAGGCCCCAGGTGTCTGCTCTTTAAGGAATGACACTAATTTTACGTAAGTGTCCATTATGTGTGTTTAAACAATCACCATACTAATTCATAACAACACCTTACCTTCTTCCCCTGAAATTTCCCCTTGAAACCACTATCTCTCTTCATCATGCTACTCATCAGTACCCACCAAAGGAAACTTTCAAAACAAGCATACAGAAGAAAACAATATTGTTCTCAAATAATTCTGTACCCTCAAATCCTCCTCATCTCACCCGTAACTCCTCAGTGCTAAACAATCCCCCATGTGCTATGGTAACTTTAGATTCTTAGAGTAAAAGTCAACTGGAAAGGTTTTAAAAATCTGAAAATGTTAGCTGAATTTCTTTTAAACAATTCCCACTTCTATCCTCTCTTCTCAATAAAAGGTTTAGAGGTATATAGACAGAGAAAAGCAAAATGTATCGAGTACATACAAAGCACAAAATTCATTATATGTGTCAACACATTTTATGCTCATGATTATCTAATGAAGCAGGTATTATTTCCCCATTGTACAAATGAGAAAACAGACCTAGAGAGATCAATTAACTTATAAGACAATCTTAGAAGCAGTTAAGAAGCCCAGAGCCAGATGTGAATGCAGACTTACTCCAATGCTCAGCTCGCCCACTGCATTTTACTCTCCTATCCAGCAGCTGTGACCTTTGGCAAGCAAGCCACTTGAACTCTGAGTCTGTTTCCTCATCTATAAAATAGAGACTTAGAGCATCTCATGTTACTTTGCAGAGGCAGTTTCTTTTCAAGGAAATCTTAATTCACTCAACATAAGTTCTGGGGCCTCGTCTCCACACCAGCCCTGCAGGTATGGTAGTCAATGAGGAAGCTAGGTCCCTCGTTGTCTCAAGAGTTTGTGATTGTTATCCTTACAAATTTATGTTTTTGTATGCAGTTCTCTCCATTTCCTAATCTCATTCTACTGAACTCTGCCCACCCCATCATCAAAAATAGTAATACTAGTATCTAGTATTTAACTAGATCGAACACCTACTATATCGAAGTAGAAAACACTTCATTATCTCACTTAATCCTCAATCCACCCTTTCAGGCAGGAAAATCAACCCTCTGTGAATATACATTCACATTCACATTTATTGTTGGAGGGGTTGTGAAAACACCTTGGAAGAATTTTCACAAGTAATAAATAACTTTTCCAAATAATAAAGAAGACATTAAACCTTAACTCCAAATCTCTCCACGGGCCCACGGCTTCCTGCAGAAGAATGTACAACAGCACTTCTGCCCAGCATCAGTTACTGAATGCTTCCTCCTTCCCTAGCATTTAACAAGACTTACTGAAATCCAGTGGAAGGAATTTGCAGTGGGTGTGAAAGGTTTCCTAAAGAAAATGAAAATTACTCTCTCCCTTGGAATTCCAAATTCTATCACTAATGGTGGTTTTGTTTTGTTTTATTTGTTGGTGTTGTTATTGCTGTATTTGTGTTTTCTCTTATGAGAAGAAACTGTGTTTTCTCTTTGTACTGAGATTTTAACTATCCACTAGGATTTGGTGGTTTTCAAACTTTTGCCATCGCTGTAATGAAATCTCTCACAAAATCAGAAACAAACTAAAACAGACAAGAGCTGAGAGTCCTCCTTCCTGTGCCTATCTGCCTCACACTCCACCCCCAAACTGGTCCTGGAAGAAGTCTGCTGAATCTTAAGGACGCTGGCACAAAATTTTAAAAAGACTCATTATAGAGTGAGATGTTAAGCTTTTATTTATGAAATTAAATTATGGTAAAGTAGCTAAATAGAAAATGTCTGGAACAAAATTTGTGTCAAATTGAATGAAAGACCATGAAAGACCAACTTGGATTAAGACTGATTTTCATAGAGATATTTTGTGAGTAACTGTACTTAAATGACTATTACCCACACCAGAATGATCAAACAAAGTCAAGTTACTTGTGACTCTACCTTTACTTGTGGCTCTAATTTTTGTATCTTTAATTTTCTTCTATTTATACTTGTTGATTTAAGGATAAAGCTACTCACTAAAATACACTACTAAGTTGTGTGACCTTAGACAAATCATTCAATCTGTCTGAGTTCTCATCATCTCATTTTCTAAATGACAAAATTGGATGATGATTCTTTTAATAACAACAAAAATAAAAGTTGCTGTTATATGGTGCTAATGTACATTACATGATTTATGTCATTTAATCCTCACAACAATATTATTCTATCATCCTCATTTTACAGATGAGAAAACAGATTCAAAGAGGTCATATTATTTCAAAAACTGATTCTAGAAGCCTGACCAAGAAAGCCTTAACCTCAGCTTGGCAAAACTTAGATTGGTAGAACTTCCTGACTCTAGGCCCTGACTTTCCCTTTCTTAGTACATTTTCTTTAGAAAATTTGTTATAAATTCTTTTGCTGCTCCTTTGGAATATATGGACATCTTTTTAGAAGACTCTTGTCAGTTTTACAACCTAGGTGTGCCTTTCTCAAGGACCTGGGAACCATCCTTTTGAATTGGAATCATCAAGGGAGACAGCATCCCTTCTCCCAGTCTCTGTGGGATTGGAGGAGCCTAACTTCTGATGAGCAACAATTAGCAAACACAGATGGCCTCACAGAGAAACACATTTGCAAATTCAAGAAATAACTTACTGTGCTTACACAGCTCATTGATAAACCTTCCCTCAACATCCTCATCCTAGCCTTTACAAATTCTTCTGTTGGGAATGCAAACTAGTGCAGCCACTGTGCAAAACAGTATGGAGCTTCCTCCAAAAATTACAAATAAAACTACCTTATAATCCAGGAAGCACACTGCTGGGTATTTACCCAAAGAATATGAGAACACTAATTTGAAAGGATAAACGCATCCCTATGTTTACTGCAGCATCATTTACAAGAGCCAAACTATGGAAGCAACAGAAGTGTCCATCAATAGATGAATGGATAAAGAAAATGTGGTTTACATATACAATGGAATATTATTCAGCCTTAAAAAGAATGAAATCTTACCATTTGCAACAACGTGGATGGATCTAGGTAGTATAATGCTAAGCAAAAGAAACCAGTTAGAGAAACATAAATACCATATGATTTCATTCATACATGGAATTTAAGAGACAAAATAAATGAACAAGGCGAAAAAAAGAGAAATCAAAAAAGAGTCTCTTAACTATAGAGAACAAACAGATGGTTATTAGAGGGGAGGTGGGTGGAGGGATGGATGAAACAGATAAAGGGGGTTATCTTCATGTACAGTGTACACTTCACAGTACACTTATCCTCATGAACACTGAGTAATACATGGAACTGCTGAATCACTATATTGTACGTCTGAAACTAATATAACATTTTATGTTAACCACATTGGAATTAAAATTTTAAAAATTCTCCTGGCAAGGGAGACAAAAGTAAAAATAAACTACCGGTACTACATCAAAACAAAAAACTTCTGCACAGCAGAAGAAACAGTCAACGAAACTACAAGGCAACCTATGGAATGGAAAAAAATATTTGCAAATGACACATCTGATAAAGGGTTAGTATCCAAAATATATAAAGAACTTAAAAAACTTTGGGCACCTGGGTGGTTCAGTTGGTTAAGTAAGCATCTGCCTTCAGCTCAGGTCATAATCCCAGAGTCCTGGGATCGAGCCCTGCATCTCCCTCTCCACTCCCCCTGCTTGTGCTGTCTTTCTCTGTCAAATAAATAAATAAAATCTTTAAAAAAAAATAAACTTATAAAACTCAACACCCCAAAATAAATAATCTAATTTAAAAATGGGCAGAAGACATGAACAGACAGTTCTCCAAAGAAGACATCCAGATGGCCAACAGACACATGAAAATATGCTCAACATCACTCAGCATCAGGGAAATGCAAATCAAAACTACAATGAGATTATTACCTCACAAGGCAGAATGGCTAATATCAGTAATACAAGAAAGTGTTGGTGAGAATGTGAAGGAAATGGAACCCTCGTGCACAGTAGGTAGGAAAGCAAACTGGTGCAGGCACTGTGGAAACAGTACAGAGGTTCCTTAAAAAGTTAAAAAAATAACTAACCTATGATGCAGTAATCACACTAGAAGGTATTTACCCAAAAAATACAAAACACTAATTCAGAGGAATATATGCACACCTATGTTTATAGCAGCATTATTTACAAAAGCCGAATTATGGAAGCAACCTACGTGGCCACTGACAGAGAATGGATAAAGAAAATGTGATAGATGATAGGTAGGTAGGTAGGTAGGTAGGCAGATACACACAGAGATACAGGTATTCCCCCACTTACCAAAAGTTTGTATTACGCCATTGTACTTTTACAAAAGATCTACATTAGTAGTTGTTTTCGCTAACCAAAAAAAACCTGAAGAGGATTTTTCACTTTTATGAGAATAGCCATTAGTATACCAAGTGCAGGTCTTTCATAAAAGTGAAGTGCTGTGGGCGCCTGGGTGGCTCAGTGGGTTAAAGCCTCTGCTTTCGGCTCAGGTCATGATCTCAGCGTCCTGGGATCGAGGCCCGCATCGGGCTCTCTGCTCAGCGGGGTGCCTGCTTCCTCCTCTCCCTGTCTCTCTGCCTGCCTCTCTGCCTACTTGTAATCTCTCTCTCTGTGTCAAATAAATAAATAAAATCTTTAAAAAAAAAAAAAAAGTGAAGTGCTGTAACTTGAACATTCAGGAAGTGAGGGATACTCTTTCCTTTATGCCATTATGGCATTTGAAAGGGTTTGTAGGAATGTTCCTCTTTTAGATAGTGGGGAAAATCTGTACTCAAAAAAAAAAAGTGAATCCATTTCCTTTTCTCTTAAATAACAGCAATTATTATGATTTTAAAATGTCATTTACCTTTTGCTTTATTAACATATTTTCATATATTCAAAATATCCATACAAAATATATCATTAAAAATAAGGTATGATAAGCCAATTAATCTACATGTAATCAATGACCAAATCCTGGCTTACATTCTTCAGTATTTCTTTACCATTCTTCTCCATCCACCTCCTTGTTGCCCTCATAAAAAGGCCTCCACCATCTCCCTCCTGAGTTACTGACTGCTCTTCCTGGTGGCCCCTCCCTCAAAACTCCTCACAGCTCATCTCTCACACTGCCATACAAATCTGATTACATCATTCCCCTGTGCAAAATGCCGAGAGCCTACAACATAATGCCCAAACTTCCTACCCAGCTTGTAGGTTCTTTCTTCTTATCCCTACCTAATTTATATGGCTGGCATCTTAAACTATTTGTTAAACTCTGAAGATGCCAGGTTGCTTCACACCCACACGATTTTGCCCATGCAGTTCCTTCTACCAGAAAACCTCTCCCCACTTGATTACCTGGGAAACACCACGCTCAAAGGTCTCCTTCACAATGGAACCCTCCTTCCCAACCTCATCCACATGCCCAGAGATAGTTCGTTGCTAAAACCTCTAAAAAATGCTACTACAGTACTTGGTTCAAACCTCTCAATAATTATACCATTATATTGTATTGGTACACATTTATCTTCATTTTTAAATTTCAAACTCCTAACAGAGTGTCAGCATATAGGAGATACTCAATAAATGCTTACTGGAAAAATTGTTAGTTTCCTGACTCCTTCCTTTCCCTAAAAGAAAACAAGCCATAGTTCATCAGCTTGACTAGGCAAAAATCAAATTTTGCATACAAAATGATGCTAATATGAAAATCTCGATAGTGTTACAATATTTAAAATATAATGAAACTATAAACATTAAGAACTATACTCATACATTTACCTCATGTTTAATTTTCAAAGACCAAAAATATTTTTCAATTTCCTGCCCCCTGCTGGATTTATGAAGAAATTATTAAAGGCTGTCACACAAAACTTTTAAAGTGTTTTAAAAGTGGATGGCTCGGGCGCCTGGGTGGCTCAGTGGGTTAAAGCCCCTGCCTTCGGCTCAGGTCATGATCCCAGGGTCCTGGGATCGAGGCCCGCGTCGGGCTCTCTGCTCAGCAGGGAGCCTGCTTCCTCCTCTCTCCTCTCTCTCTGCTTGCCTCTCTGCCTACTTGTAATCTCTCTCTCTGTGTCAAATAAATAAATAAAATCTTTAAAAAAAAAAAAAAAAGTGGATGGCTCA
>LNAC01000660.1:730559-747897 GCA_002007465.1 Ailurus styani | reverse complement strand
CGGGGCGGCGAGGCGAAGCCGAGCCCAGCCTGGAGATCGGCGCCCCGCCGGGCCCTCACCTGCCTCTGGTCGCTCCCTGCGTCCCCCTCAGCCATGTGGCCCCAGGAGCGGCCGAGCGGCCGCCGCGGGCCCAGGTCCGGAGCGTGGGGGCGGGGCGCGGCGGCGGCGAGCGGAGCCTGGGTTGCGGCGCGGTGCGACCCGGAACCGCAACCCGGGCCGCGCCGCGGAGCCCGCATCTGCTTCCGGGCTGCGGGCCAGGTGATGAGGGGGCCTCTAGGCAACCGGGCTCCCCGCCTGGTCTTGTGCCGGCACTCCGTCCGCACCTCGGCGGCGCCCGGGTAAGCCGTCCCGCGAGAGAGGCGGCAGGAGGCGTTCAGGGCTGCGTGTCCTGGAATCTCCGGGGCTGGGGGCTTCAGCTCGCCCACTGCGACCCCGGTGCCCCCGGAGCACCCCGGGAGACGTTGGGGAGTCGGGTTTACCGCCACCTCCCAGGGAGGAGCTCGACCTCAGTCCACAGCCCAGATCCGTCTTTGCGTTTCAAGGCAGGGTTTTTTTTGGGGGGGGGGGGGTTAAAAACGTTTTAGGGGATTTTGTCAAATCTGGGAAGGATGGGTTTGATTTACCAAAAACAAAGCAGGAGAGAGCAGGCGGCATTTTGAAAGCATGCCGGAAACTTACCCGCTCATTGTTGTAATAGCTTTGGGTTTTGTTTTGTTTTGTTTCGGGGTGGGGTGGGTTCTTTTTCTTTTCTTTTTTCTTTTTTTAAAGCGTTCTTGGACATTTTGCCTGAAAGCAACTTTTGTGCAAGACAAAACAATGACAAGGGTCCTTGTTTAATTGTCGAGAAAATTTGCATCAGTTTGCGGCAGTTACTCTTCACTTGGCCCCCAAATACATAACCAATACACTGGTTGTAAATTATATGGATGCCTTAATCAAAGCATTTAATCTCCTCGTGCCTTACTTTCTTCACACACACAAACGGAAACTCAAAATATTACATCTTTCCTCTCTTTTGCCTTCCTTAACCATGGGCATGTTTTAATTCCCCTATAAAACTTACAGTGCACTTAAGGGTGCACTGTTTAAATACCTTTGAAGAATTCTACCCAAATTATTTTGAGGGGATCTTAGTAAACCTTGTGGATTTATTAATTCAACAGACATGTATTAGGTTTTTGTGCTAAGCTTTGGAGATGGATTTTCAGACCTCATGCATTGCCTTGAAGGAACTAAGATGTGGAGCAAAAAAGTAAATCAAGATTATAATGAGCTAGAATTCTGCCTTCTTGTTTTTTGTTTTGTTTTGTTTTTGTTTTTTAAAGATTTTATTTTATTTATTTGACACAGAGAGAGAGATTACAAGTAGTGAGAGAGGCAGGCAGAGAGACAGGGAGAGGAGGAAGCAGGCTCCCTGCTGAGCAGAGAGCCCGATGCGGGATGCGGGCCTCCATCCCAGGACGCTGAGATCATGACCTGAGCCGAAAGCAGAGGCTTTAACCCATTGAGCCACCCAGGCGCCCAAATTCTGCCTTCTTGTGTTGGCACAAAGAGAGGCTGGCCATCCCAAATTTTACTGGGCTTCTTGTTCCAGAAAATGCTTGAACTGAGTTATAAAAGAACAGATAAAGGTTAGCTAATGGGGGGGGGGTAGTTGTTCCAGATGGTGAGAAAAATATTGGCAGAAAAATTGTGGCCTGTTTAAGGAAGTCCATGCAGTTCATTGCCTCTGACATCAGAGCGGTTAACCTCCTCTTGTTACATGGCAATCATAACACCTTTCTGATTGTCTCCATAAATCTGCACATGGGCATTCATTTTGGTTCCAAGAGAGGGCATGGAGGGCTTTAGGAAATGTTAATCACATTTCCTGCAATTATTTGCTTTGGACAGTGTTTTTCTTCATCTTGAGCTAAAACAGTTTCAAGCCCTTCCCAACCAAGTTGGGCCCCAAAGTCCATGATGGAGACAGTCTATCATGGTATTTCTCTACTAGGCGAGGAATTTGCCTGGAAGTGCTAAGAGGTTTGGCCACCATGCATCTCCAGGTTGCCTGAAACTCTGCAGTTAGCGTCCTAATACTACCTAGATGTCCATCTATCGTTAAACAGCTTTTTTCCTTTGCTCTAAACTCCTTATTGACCTCTTCGTATTTCTTACAGTTTCTATTGCATAAAATAGTGTTTTTCACAGTTTAAAAAAAAAAAAGCCTTAGAATCCTTTCTTCAATGAAAACTTACGTAAAACAAGTTAGGTTGTTATGGCTGAAATAGTGGTGATAAGCCTGAAGTCCCAATTACCCAGCAACCCTCCTTCTCTCCCAGTGGCCCCTCAAAGACTTGAAGCCCAAATCTGAAAACTACAAAAATATAACTGAAAACAATGCACAGCACAGCTTAACCTTCTAAACAAACCATATATATCCAGTTTATTACACATAGTACCTCTTTTCTTGCCAAATATCACAGAAACTCAGTTTATTTTACCTTTTACAGATTCACCCATGATTTTCTACAACAGTTGACCCTTGAACAACATGGGTTTGAACTTGAGGGTTCCACTTACATGTGGGCTTTTTTTGATACAGTATAGTAATGTAAACATTTTTTTCTCATGATTTTCATAGTATTTTCTGTAGCTTTATTGAAAGGATATGATATATAATGCATATAAAAATATATATTGATTGACTGTTGATGTTATCAGTAGGGCTTCCAGTCAATAGTAGGCTATTAGTAGTTAGGTTTTGGGGGAGCCAAAAGTTAAACGTAGATTTTCAACTGTGCAGGGGCTGTGTCCCTAACCCCCATGTTCAAGGGTCAACTGTAATTCCTATTTCTTAGCTAGAGCCTTTAATTTTTCTTTTGAGCTCAGCTTCTTGTCAGAAATGATTCTTTCTGCCAAAAGGAACAAAACAAAACCTCCCTATTGCTCCTGTTGCTCTGAGTGTTTAATCATGTATCCAATACAGAAAACCCCAAACTTAGATATGCAAAGAGCCCTTTGGAAGAGAAGGAAAGAAGTAGTTACTGAAGTAACAAGTGTAGCAGACATCATGTACAACACATTGGAAAAAAGCAAAACTTTATAAACAGTCTGGTTGAAAAGATTTTACTTCATATGAACTTTGAGCAGTTGCCTAAGCAGAGGCTGAGAATGGTCTGCAAACAGTAACACAGATTCTTCTGATTTCCATATCGATTTACCCAAATTGTTTGTTACTGGATGTCTCCTTCCAAATCAGTATGGTTCAAAACTGAACTCAGTATCTTTCTCCCTAAACCTCTTCCCCCTCCTGTCTTCCCCAGTTCAGGAATTGGCAGTCCCTGCACCCCTGCATCAGTAATCGCCCAAGCAGGAGATCTGGGAGACATGCGCTCTCCCTCTCTTTCACTTCCCTCACACCCAAATAGCAAAGTCTGATGATCCTGAATCTTATGTCCCTTAATGTTCTCTGTATCTTCCTTCCTTGTCTTTCTGACTCTATCTGGACTCTCTTCAAATTTTTCTCCTCTCTGCCAGAGTACTCATTCACAATGTTAGAGTCTGATCATGTCTTCTTCCTCAAAATCCTTTACTTGCTCCCCAAAGCTTTCATGATAATGCTTCAGCAACTTTAACACACAAGGTATGTTCCTGGTGACCTCCCTGTATTCCACTTTCCAACTGAGACCATTTTTTAAAATTTATTTAAGTTTTCTTTGATGAAAGAATTCTGTGGCTTAAAAAATGTGAAAACTGCTGTTTTACACAGTAAACACCGTGTATAGAATTAGGATATACAAAGAGGTCAGTGACTGGAATGAAAGAAGAGAACAGATGTGTTTAGCAATAGACGGACAGATATATGGTATTAGGGTGAAAACTGCAGAAGGCTTCAGGTGACCTAGAAGAGATGCATATGACCAGATCCCACAGGACTCAGAAGAGATGGGGCGACTGGCTGCACCACAGCTTCTATGTAGGATGGACTTTACAGTGCAATAGGGCTGGTAGGAGAAATTTGCTTGAAATTTTTTGCTTAGGATTAAGAAACAAATTGTCTGAATCGCATAATTGGAGGGGAGAAGAGACGTTAGTGAGGTCACAAAGGGTCAAAGTCCTCCCTTGGTACCAAAAATGAATGCATGTAAATATAGATATCATGCAAATGATATAGAGATGATCCTTAGCAGATTTTGCAAGCAGGGTGACAAGATGAGATTGACAGCTGAGGCAAGAAGAATGAGTTATGGGCGCTTGGGTGGCTCAGTGGGTTAAAGCCGCTGCCTTCGGCTCAGGTCATGATCCCAGGGTCCTGGGATCGAGGCCCAAGTCGGGCTCTCTGCTCAGCAGGGAGCCTGCTTCCTTCTCTCTCCTCTCTCTCTGCCTGCCTCCCTGCCGACTTGTAATCTCTCTCTCTGTGTCAAATGAATAAATAAAATCTTTAAAAAAAAAAAAAGAAGAAGAAGAATGAGTTATGTAAATGGGAAAAAGAAAACAAAACAAAAAACCCTAACCTGGAAGTGTATACATCTGACTACAGCAGAGATGGCTGCCACATTGGGTGAGGAATTAAGCCTGTGAAGGGTTCTCCATAAACATACTTAGATGGTTTGTATAGGGCTCTTACAAACATCCTCTAGGACCTTGCTACTCAAAGCGAGGAATGTGGAGCAACAGCGTCAAATTTCCTGAGAACTTGTTAGAAGTACAGAAACTTAGGTCCCACCCAGACCTACTGAATCTGCATTTTAGTAAGATTCCTGGGTAATTTGTATGTATATTACATTTTGAGAATCTTGTGTGGCAACCATGAGAAAGTGCTTCTTAGATCTTGGAGAGCAGGAAGAGTAATTGACTGAAGGCCCCAGGTCCTGTGCTCTGAGATCCATTACTCCACTGGCACTGAGGCTGTGCTTCCCATGGGCTGCTTTCAGCACAGCACAAGGCAGAGTCACTCAAACCGGCCCATTCTTGGGAGACGAGAGTCCTCTGATGGGGAACTTGGGCTCCAGGGTTCCCT
Source organism: Ailurus styani (assembly GCA_002007465.1). NCBI lineage: Eukaryota > Metazoa > Chordata > Mammalia > Carnivora > Ailuridae > Ailurus > Ailurus styani. Next base: position 742,892 of record LNAC01000660.1, on the reverse strand, counting down.
CCCAATGCCTTGCTGAACTTTCCATAGAATTATTGCCACACGACTTTCCTCTATCCTTTCTTCCAGTTCCCCATTCACTTAGGGTCAGGTTTGTATCAGTTTGATGGCTCTCTGAGCCTCTTCAGGCTCCTTTCCTATTTTCTCCCACAGGTATTTTTTCCCAATGAATTTCCTGCACATTTAACCTCATTTTGAGGTCTGCCTCACCAGGACCCAGGCCAGCACAAGGTGCTTTAGGATACATTGTAACACAGGTGAATTCTGCCCATGTAGTATTGACCTATAGTAGTATCTGTTTCTGAACATTTTTTCTTGGGAAAATATGTCCTTAAAACATTTAAGAAACAAAACACAAACCACCTTGGCACACTGTTAATAATGAATCTCTCCCTTATTCTCTGTCCTTATCTTAGGCTCCCAGCTATTGAAAGCCAGTGTGGCGGACTGCAGGCCAATGAATTCTGAGGTTATAGGTTCTCTGTGTGCCATTTATTTGTGTTCTGCCAATAGTTTGATCAAATACAGCCAAGAAAAGCGATAAAGGTACAAAAGAAGATTAACAGGCTAGATATTAAAATGAAGTCTCATGGAGAAGTTTTGTCAAAGAAATAGTCAAGGAAGCAGAGTCAAGGTTAGCAAACAATTGGGGAAGGAAGGAAATCCTTGAATATTATAATGTCACCATAAGTAACACTGCAGCCTGGCAAGATTAGCTGGCAATGGCGCAAACCATGGTGCCAGGCATTTCTTGACTTGCGGAGATTTGAAGGGAATGCAAGGGTGATGTGTAATGTGCAATGCTGGAGTTCATCCACGGTGGAACTGTGCTGGAAGGATCCTGTCGGCACCAATCCAGTCAGCACAGCACTCCCCATTTCTGAAATAGGAAGCCCCATCTCCTCACAAGGTGTGCAGCCACTTCAACGAGCCAAGGGCAGTAGCCACATGTACAAATTGTATGCCTCAGAAATGAATTCCTCAGTATCAAGTGGCCAAGGGGAGAAGGTGTTGGGTGGTCAATCAAGTTTATCATCACTGTGCTAAACACACTTCATCTGATAATTTCATGTTAGATTTTTCAGAGCCCCTTATATTCTTTTTTTTAAAGATTTTTATTTATCTGACAGAGATAGCAAAAGAGGGAACACAAGCAGGGGGAGTGGGAGAGGGAGAAGCAGACTTCCCACAGAGTGGGGCACCTGATGTGGGGGTTGATCCCAGGACCCTGGGATCCTGACCTAAGCTGAAGGCAGCTGCTTAACCGACTGAGCTACTCAGGTGCCCCTAGCCCTTTATAATCTAATGTGCAATATAAACCTCTAGGAAAGTACAATAGTATTCAGCTTTCACAAAGAATTTGCCCACGGAATCCTTCCTTACCTGTCCCTCCCAACTCCCTAAAATGCTGGAGCAGTAGCATTACTACACCACTCTTTGGTAAGTACTACCCCTATTTATCGTATTATATCTCACGTCGTCCTGGTGATAGCAGTTCAAAGTCACCATTATACCTACTTCTGTTCCAGAATTAGGAAGGCCCTCAGTTACCATTTGTGAAAAACAATTAACTCTGACTTTTTGAATATTTTCTTTTCAAGAAGTCTTTTCTTAATGAATATATTTCTAGGAAGGATGGCTACCAGTTCTGTTGCTACTTGTTTGTTAAAACCATAGGAAGGATTGAGTTATAGCCCACAGAGAACAGGGGCCCAGGTGGGAATAGGAGTAAGCCCAGGGTGAAGATTTCCTCAGCATCGTGCACGCTGACGCTGCCTTAGTGCATGCCCTCTCCACGTTCTACGTTCTCACCTCTTTATATGACACCTCAGATTTCTTTTCCTCTTAAAGCTTTTCTTGATTAAAAGTAGAAAATGAGAATATGATTAGCTCCCCCATCCCAAAATCAGTGTTCAAAGGAGATGATGTACTTGAATATTAATGACTATCTACCCCCTTACCTTTTGGTTCTCAATACAACAACTCCACTTCATCAAAGACTTCCCTGACCATCCTAACCAAAGAATTGTTCTCTCTCCCTCTTCTTGATGCCTGTTAATCAAAGACCACGAGGAACACACTGTAATCCAACAAAACTGGGCTCTTAGGTGCTCCTGCCAGCAAGCAAGCGGGAGATTGCACATCGTGACAAAACGTGGGACAGTCTCAGAAGGTCCACAATGGGGCTCGTTAAGGGCTTGGGCTTGCATCCAAGGGAGTGGGATTTACTCTGGATTGGGAGCTGGTAGGTAATGGGAGTCATTCTATGATCGGGTATCTTAAAATGAATTTTATCTTGGAGGCAGAAGGAGCTTGAGTGGAGCTAAAGCTGCAGCATCCACTCGAGGTAGCTGGGAGAGGGGCCGTTTGGTCATGTTAGTGGTTTGCCCAGTGTGCTTGGTTTGGTCTATGGTTAGACACGGTTACAGAGTAGCCTTTGTTGTTGTTGGCTCATCACAATGACAGAGTGACCTTATCTTATGTCAGTGTGCCATGAAATTGTTACATTCCATGGGAGAACACCACCGTCTAGCTCTGAGTGCTAGACCAGCTCCCAGAAAACAGGTGAGCTTTTTCTTTCCCACTTTATCCCATTATCTTGTGTAATTTTCTTCATCATATGAATCAGTACCCAACAATGGTAGAACTTAACATATTTGTATTGTGTGTGTGACTTATCTTTATAGATGTCTGTACGTATCTAAGCTCTGTGAGGGCATGGCATCATCTTCCCATTCATCACGTGTCTCCAACATGAAAAACAGCCCCCACCCGGCATATGGTCTATATTCAGTAAATATTAGTTGAATGGATGCATAAATTAGGTGCTTGGGGAAAAGGCTCATATGGAGGCGGGGAGAGCGGATCACAGAGGGAGGTGAGGTAGTGCATATGCCTGATGCTTCACCCATTTTGAATGACCTCTGTGGGTACCAGCTCACCACCACCCCTACCCCCCATCTAGGATGCCTGACTTTCGAGCCTGGGAAACTACTAACTCTAGAATGAATGGCCTTTTGAATTCTGACTGAAGAATCCCGTGAGATTGTAAAATGGTCAAATCTGATTCTATATGTCCAGGTAGGAACAAAAGATACTCTAGTCCTTGCCAGTTTGGATTATTAACTTCAGGAAATGGAACCTGAAAAAAATAGATCTTTCAATCACCTTCATACAGGGGACATCATCAAGTATCTTCCCAGAACTTTTGTTTTAATGTCCAGGCCCAAGCTTCCCATACATATGAAAAGGATGTCAATGAATATAGGCCTCTTAGGCTCTTTAAAATACCGTGGTATATTTGGAAACTATTCTGAAGCTTTCAAAGAAAGCATTCTGGGGCGCCTGGGTGGCTCAGTGGGTTAAAGCCACTGCCTTCGGCTCAGGTCATGATCTCAGGGTCCTGGGATCAAGGCCCGCATCGGGCTCTCTGCTCAGCAGGGAGCCTCCTTCCTCCTCTCTCTCTGCCTGCCTCTCTGCCTACTTGTAATCTCTCTCTCTGTGTCAAATGAATAAATAAAATCTTTTAAAAACAAAACAAAACAAAACAAAACCAAAGAAAGCATTCTGGGTAAATACTGGAACTTCAGTATTTATTGCAGTTAAACACTTATAGGCTGTTAGTGATCCTTTTAAATGGTAGTCTTAAAAATATTTATTAAATCATTTCCCCAAAGCTAGCAAAAATTTGTATCTAGGAGACAATAATGGTGATTTATGTTTCTATCAACTATTTGCATATTTTACTATCACTGTTTGCTTGTTTTTTTTTAATGCCTTCTGATACTTTTTCTTACAGAGCTGCTGAAAACTTACTAGTTTGGTTGAATTCAATAAATATTAGATGCCTATTTTGTGCTGTATACAAAGCACTATTCACTTCGTTTCCAAGAAGCCTAAGAAAGAATAAAGGAAATGATATAACTGTGCCTTCTTCACCTACGTGTGGCACACTGAATTATCCTAACTAATTTGTGCTGAAGAGATTCAAAATTATTAGCATTAGCCTGGCCATATTTAGCATATCTTGTGAAGTTGATATATCCTTGAGCTGTAATAGGTGTATACTTTCTTCGTGTACTTTGGAAGGGTTCCAGAGCCAGAATGCTTAGGTACAAATACTGACTTTGCCAATGACTTAGCTGTGTGACTTAACAGTTCTTTGCCTCGGTTTCCTTGTTCATAAATGCGGATGACAATGATAGTATCTATTTTATAGGAGTATTATGAAAATTAAAGAATCTAATCTATGTCAAGAGCTTAGGATATTACCTGGCAAATAGTAAACATTCAAAAATTGATTTGTATTATAGGTTACATTGTAATATGTTGCTATCGTATCTTATATTCTTATCACAGAGTTCAAAGAGCTGTATAATTAATAAACATTTATAGTAAACATCTCTGTAATGTTTCATACAGAGAACAGTATGAAGTCTCATTCTTTATTTTTTTAAGATTTTATTGATTTATTTATTTGACAGAGAGAGAGACAACGAGAGAGGGATCACAAGCAGGAGGAGTGGAAGAGGGAGGAGCAGGCTTCCTGCTGAGCGAGCAGGGAGCCTGACGCGGGACGGACTCGATCCCAGGACTCCGGGATCATGGCCTGAGCCGAAGGAAGACTTTTTAACAACTAAACCACCCAGGCGCCCCTGAAGTTTCATTCTCCACCTTAGTATTTTTTGCTGCTTGCTGTGTGGAAGGTTCATTATGGTTCCTGGACATACGAGTATTAGTAAGACTCAGTTCTTGCCATTTAGATGCTCCCATCTAAAAACTCAACAAAACTCTGCTGTGTGTTTGGTGCAAAACTCTAGACCTCTTACCTACTTTTTTTTTTTTAAGATTTTATTTATTTATTTATTTATTTGACAGATAGAGAGAGATCACAAGTAGGCAGAGAGGCAAGCAGAGAGAGAGGAGGAAGCAGGCTCCCCGCCGTGGAGGGAGCCAGATTCCGGCCTCAATCCCACGACCCTGAGATCATGAAGTGAGCCGAAGGTAGAGGCTTTTTAACCCACTGAGCCAGCCAGACGCCCTTATCTACTTTTTCTAAATGTATATGGGAAATCAGTTTTCCCTCTCTCCTATCTCCTGTGACCTACATTGTTTGTCTAAAGTGATTCTTACCACCACTGTGTAGCTCCATTAACCATGATCTTTGTACAATGCCAAGCATATTTCTCATTAACTATGCATTTATACACCCCTTCCCTCTCTCCTTCCCCCTACTGCCATCCTCCCAGTACACAGGGCAGAGCAGAGAAGGGCAGAGAAGGGACTGAGAGGGCAAATGGACATTCCAGAACAGCAGTCAGTCCGGGGTTTGGAGCCAAGGAGAGAACACGAACAGGTGGGAGGAGTGGTATAAACCACTTCCAGTGCCATCCATAAAACCTCCAGTACCATCTCCTATGCTCTGGCTTTTGCTACAGTGACTCTGGAGTCCGTGCACAGACCGTGGTTGTGTTCACAATGGAAGAGATGTGGGTCTCTGAATGACGGTGTAGAGCAGAGCTCCATCCTGACCACACTGCACTGAGGCTTCAGGACTGCTTGTTGCAGATGTTTTGCTCAGACCATCTCATCTGCCTAACAGGTCTTTTCCCCACCCATTTCCAGGGTTTCAAATCCTAGCCATTACAATGACTTAATTTCCAAGGCCATCTCTTTTGTAAAGCATTCACTAATAGCCCCAGCAGGCAAACAAAAGTTTCCTCCTCCTATTCCTCCTTTATCTAAACTTTTCTTACTATTCTTATTCTCCTTCTCGTGTTACAAGGGTGTCTTATCTGCAGGACTAGGTTCTTAAATTCTTAAAGGCAAGGCTGTTGTCAGAGGCATCTTTTCTTTCTCAGCCTAGAGCATGTATTCATTCACAAAATCATGTCATTTTCTAAGTTAATGTGTTATTTACCGACTAACGAATGAGTTAATCCACGATGGATGATACATCCTCTGTTCTGGTAAGTCTTTAGGTGTCATTATCCCAATCTTCTTTCCACAGGTAATCCCATGCCATGTCATGGATATTTGTGGGTAATTCATAAGTCCGCTTCTAGCCCTAAGCTCTTGTCCAAACGAAGCTCCTGATTTTTCAGTTTCTTGCTGCATCTTTCAAATCTACCATGCAGAATGCTCTCATTTTCCACTTCCTGGTGTTTCCTAGCTAATGCTGAGGCTGAGTGTCAATGCCACCACCTCCAAATGTCTTCTGTATTCTAGCCGTTACTGATCTACTCTTCCCAAATCCTTGGGGGGTGTTACTGTGGCTTGTCTTTTTTGTTAGTTTTCATTGTATACTTTGCTTCCAAAATTAGATTGTAAACTTCAGGAGGCCAAGAATTTGTATATAACTGTATCACGTTTTTGCTGTACTCCTTTGCCCCTCACCCCCTTTTGCCATCTCTTTTCTCTCCAATTCTCTATTAGTTGAGAAAGCACTAGCTACCACCAGAGAGCAGTAGAGAGCAGAGAGAATAAGGATGTGGGGGGAAAAAGGCCATCTAATAGGACTCAACTAAGATTTCTCTACTCTTCTTTTTTTTTTTTTTAAAGATTTTATTTATTTATTTCACAGAGAGAGAAAGAGCTCAAGTAGGCAGAGAGAGGGGAGAAAGCAGGCTCCCCAGTGAGCATGGAGCCCGATGTGGGCCTCGATCCCAGGACCCTGAGATCATGACCTGAGCCGAAGGCAGAGGCTTTAACCCACTGAGCCACCCAGGCGCCCTTTCTACTCTTCTTTAGCTTCGTAGATGCAGATGTGATTTGCTTCGTTCTGGGCACTAAATTTTAAAAAGAGAAAAGTACAAACGGTGTATCACAATGCCACGACCAGCTGGAACATGAGGACAGGCTGGAGCATCTGGGAATGTAAGCCTGGAAAAGAAAATCAAGGCAGGGGGCGCCTGGGGGGCTCAGATGGTTGGGCATCTGCCTGCCTTCAGCTCGGGTGGTGGTCTCCAGGTCCCGGCATCGAGCCCCATGTCAGGCTCCCTTTGCCTCTCCCTCTGCTTGTGCTCTCTCTGTCTTTGTCTCCCTCAAATGAATGAATAAAATCTTTAAAAAGAAAGAAAGAAAGAAAGAAAGAAAGAAAGAGAAAAAGAAAAACAAGGCAGTTCATGCTAGTTGTCTTTAAATTTCAAGAAAAATAGCCTGTGAAAGGATAATTAAACCTAACAGGTTCGAGCAGTGTGGAGACAGCATTTGCCTCAAGAAGCAATTCTAACATTAACCATGTTGGGGGTGGCGCGGGGAAGTAGTTTGAGCTTATAGGGGTGGAAACTTTTCTCTTCTTCCCTTCTAGGTTCTTTGGCTGGCCTAATGATTAAATTGACATAAAACAGATTAGTAAGTGAAAGACAAATTTTGTACATACCAGAGCCCCATAAAAACCTGAGAATCCCCTGCAGTCAGGGAATTGAGGCTTCCATGCCACCCCGAGCTAAGGAGAAGGGGATCGAGGCCTGATGCTTCAAAGCGGAGGAAGACAATCAGAAGAGGATGAGAAGAGCAAATGTTTGCCATGCTACAGGGGATACGTCTCTTCTGCTATAAAAAGTCATCGGTAGTACTAACTCTCTTCCCGTTCCAGGCCCCTGATCTAAATTCTTTTAGGCAGTTAGGGGAGGTAAAAATCTCTTCCCGAATCAGCTGGAGCTCAATTGTCTTCATTTTGAAAATATCCACATGCCAAGATGCCATGTTCTGCAGCGGTGTATCTTCACCCCCTCAAGCTGCTCTGTAAAGCAGTGGCCCGTCCGTCTAAGAATTTTCCTTCTTTGAGTATGAAGAAGGAGGAGAAGAGTGTACGGTAGTGGGGAGAATCTAGTACTATACCTCTGGAGTGTATTTTAAAGTTCATAAGAAACTACCCCACACGTCATCTTATTTGGCCTCCATAAATCTTTAAACTTTTTTTTTTTGTTTAAAGATTTTTCTTATTCATTTGACAGAGAGACAGAGAAAGCAAGAGAGGGAACACAAGCAGGGGGAGTGGGAGAGGGAGAAGCAGGCTTCCCACAGAGCAGGAAGTCCAACACGGGGCTTGATCCCAGGATCCTGGGATCATGACATGAGCCGAAGGCAGACGCTTAACGACTGAGCCACCCAGGCGCCCCAGTCTTTAAACTTTTTAGGAGAATGGCTGTGAAAAGGGAATGAAACTAATTGGCTTTATCTTGAGGACCAACAGGGTAGAGCCAGCGTTTACCTCAGCCGGAGAGACTTTTTTTTTTTTAAGATTTTTATTTAGTTGACAGGGAGACAGTGAGAGAGGAACACAAGCAGAGGAAGTGGGAGAGGGAGAAGCAGGCTTCCTGCTGAGGAGGAAGGCCCATGCGGGGCTGGATCCTGGATCCCAGGATTATGACCTGAGGAGAAGGCAGACAATTAACGACTGAGCCACCCAGGTGCCTGAGAGACTCCTAACAGTGATCCCGTTGCTGGGTGGATGGCAATTGTTTGAGCAGCACTGGGAAACAGTGATCAGCCAATTTATGGAAAATACCTCTTCAGAATGTGGTTGAGGACGATGTGGCTTTGGGTTTGAAGTTGGACTAGATGATTTCTGATGGCTCTTCCAAATCAAAAGGTCCAAAAGTGTGTGATTTGATCTACCCTTCCAGTTCAGGCCCAGAGATTGGTCTATCAAATCCCCATGCTGAGATCTTCATGACTCTAGTAAATGAATCAATATTTCATGCTATGGTAACTCATGGAGAGTGGGGCCTTTGACCTGGCTGTATCAGGTATGGAAAGGCGACTCAGGAGCCAATAGTGGAGGTTAGTGAGAATCTGAAAAAGAGATGGATTTTAGAAGGCTCAGAAGAGCAGGGAGCAGTAGAGACCTTAAAGGAAGACATGGCTATTGGGAAGAAAGGCCACATTGACAGGGTTCTTTGTTAGAGATTAAGAACAAGAGAGCAGAAGGCAGAAAAGGGGGTAGTGGTCACATATTCGGCTCTTTCTGGGTTCAAGGAATAGAGTGATGCTCAGGTTTCATCAGGTAAAGAAAGGGATTTGTTGCAACGATATAAAGAGGTAAAAGCAGAAATATCTGTGCTGTTCTGAAAGCTTGATGAAGATACGAAGGCAGCCACCACTTAGTTCCCTCTCAGCAGGGAGCCTCACCCTTGGCTCCCTACTCCTAGGTTCCCACTCTCTGGGGTCTCTCTTATTCTCTCTCCGCTTTTACTTCTACCCCTAATGATTTTTCCACTCTCCTTCTTGCGATCCCATGGTTTCTGTTTGTTCTCTGCCTTCACTTACCTCTGTGCCTTTACGCATCTACCCTGGCTAAAGACTGTACTTTGTATACTTCACCGTCAGACCCAGAGAGAATTCCAGATGGTTTAATGCTACTCAGTAGAGAGCTTTTCTGTTGGGCAGAGTATCTACCAGATCTTTGGGAAGCCTGCTAGAAAGGTACCATTCAGGAAGGCCCTGACCAGGATTAACAGGATGTGTAATGAAGCTCTCAAAACAGGGCTGTGGGTGGGGCAGACTCTCTGAGACTTCTAAGAAGGGGTAGTGTAATTGTCAGGCACACTGGATGAAAAAGCAGGGTGTATTCATGATGAATAGAGCTAAGAGCTAAAGGTGGAGTTGGAAATAATTGCCCAAATTGCCTTATAGGAAAAGCTATGAAGGAGAAGGGTTTGATTGAAAAACAAAAAAGACGCTGTAATGCACATTTCTGTGATGGTGGCTGCCCATCAACCATCGCCTCGTCTTCTGATTCTAGCACTGCACCACGACTCTGTGCGTGTGTGTGTGTGTGTGTGTAGGTGGGAAGCTACTTCTCTTATGGGAGGTAATCTTGTGAGATTGTCAGCCAAGGTGCTCTACCCTATGAACCCAAAGTGAGTGTCTCTCTCTTTTTCTTAATTTTGCCTCTTCTGAAGATAGTATAGGAAAATAAAAATAACCAGAATTTATTCTTATTCCTTGGAAAAGCTATAGACTAGCTTCTTCTGCTCTAATCCCTGAAAATCCAGGCCAGATTTTTCAGGTCTTTCTTTGATACTGCAATCCATTCCTTATTTGCTTCAGTAAGCCAATGTCAGTGCTAAGTTGTTTGCAACCAGGAAACTTTTCAGAAAGGAGACCTTTCTGAGCTTTTTGTGTGGGGACCCAGCAAAGTCAATTATTGGTAGAAGTTCAGTGTCTTAAGAGGGACAGGCACAGAATTAAGTCTAGCTAAAAATAATTTAATATCTGAAAATATGCCAGTTCATTTATTTTAGCTATTAAATAAACTGGGTGTAATCACACAAATGACAAAAAAGAATTTAGACAGTCAGCTTCTAAGAGAGAAAAACCTCCAATGACCTCATAGCATTTATGGCCTGGAGTTAATAACTACAAAGTACTTAATATGTAGGTAGGTATAGGGGATGGTTAATTTCCCCCAACTCAACAGTTTATCTGGATTTGCCTGATGACATCTGACCTACTTTTCAACATTCCAGGCAGTAATTACCCAAAGCCATCCCCAAAGTCTCAGTCTATAAAATCCTCCTCTTAATAAGATTTAACAAGCCTTTAGTGTGCTCCTACAGCACTTCAAAGTCACACTGGCACCAGCGGAGTGTTTTTAAAACATACAATGCACAAAGGGCGTTCTGGGGTATTTCATGCTTAAGATAAAACTGCAGAGACAGAAACCTCAGTACCGTAGCTGGAGGGAATCATTGGGATTCGGGGAGAACAGCAGTAGAAAGCTGTGGGCTCCTAAGTTTACTAAATCAAGCAAACAAAAGAATACTAGGTGCATCTAGTCTGCACTAGGCAATGGGCAATTCTGAAGTGCATTATGGTCTGAAGAACTGATTAATTTTTGAGTTAGGTCAGGCAGTCATGGGAATGGCAGGGCAAAGTCTTCGTTAGTACCAAAGCCCCTCTCCATAGTCTAGAGCTTCCACTTCTATTCCTATTTACGTGCATTGTACATAGGGATGACATAGTTACTTTAACATGATCTATCTGCAAAATTAAAACACCTACCTTCTCATAAGCTCAGCAAAGAGTTTGGAGAAAATATTTACTGTTTCTGGAGGTTCTAGGTCTGCCCAACGTTTCTCAAAAGAGAATTTGATGTGATTGGGGGAAATAAAGTAATTTCTTTGTTGTTCTAGAACAGCACTGACCAATAGGATAACTGCTTAGCCCCATGTGACTATTAAAATTAAGCACAATGACCAACTGGCCTATAATAGGTTCTCAATACACGTTTCCAAAACTGAATGACAGAAAAACTACAGTTCCTTAGAAATGATACTATTTATTTTTCATTACAAAAAGTTCATTAAATACATTGGAAAATACAAAAAAAGTCTGAAAATTTTTCATACGCTCATTTCATCTTTTTTAGTTATGCATAATATTTTTAAAGTTGCAATTATACTAGAGTCTGAAACTTTATATTGTACACTGTGTAATTATGTCCTTTGGCTAGACCTGTCGTGCAACTAGTCTGAAGAGGCGGACTCTTTATGAAAGATTATTCGATGGGGGGAGGAGCTGAAGGAACTTCTGTAAATCCTCTTTAAGCATCTTTCACTGGTACCTTTCTTATAACAGTTACACCTGAATGGGATTTTTTTTTTTTAATTTTATTTTTATTATTTGCCCAAGGGGTACAGGTCTGTGAATCATCAGGCTTACATCTTTCACAGCATTCACCAAAGCACAAACCCTCCCCAATGTCCATAACCCATCCACCCTATCCCTACCCTCCCACCCCCCAGTAACCCTCAGTTTGTTTTATGAGATTAGAAGTCTCTTATGGTTTGTCTCCTTCCCCATCCCATCTTGTTTCATTATTTTTCCCTCCCTACCCCCCACAACCCCCCACCCTGCCCCTCAAGTTCCTCATATCAGAGAGATCATATGATAATTGTCTTTCTCTGATTGACTTATTTCGCTCAGCATAATACCCTCCAGTTCCATCCATGTCGTTGCGAATGGCAAGATTTCGTTTCTTTTGATAGCTGCATAATATTCCATCTGAATGGGATTTTAAGACCATCCTTGGACACGTGAAAAGAAGGGGTGTAGCTGATTTACACTTCCAATTAAGTCCCCACGGGTAAAGACGCAACCAAAGCAGAAAAGAAAAAAATATGGGCAGCTGGTGATGTATTTGCAAATTTCCAGAGCATTAACCCGAAGCAATTGCTTCGGCCTGGCGGGCTTCCTCTCCCCGCCACAGCTCCTAAGTGTCAGGTCCACTTCTTCCGAGTCGGGGTGTGGTGGCAGGAGCTCAGGCTTTAACGCTCCTGGCAGCCGTTGGCAAAGCCTGGAACCTTGCGTTTGCGGTCCAGGCGGGAC